>JAKZHN010000049.1:0-234397 GCA_037179335.1 Cyclaneusma minus | reverse complement strand
GGTTACCCGGTGGCACTCCCAGCCAAATTTCGAGGCCCCATCTCCGGGCTGCCGTCCCCCGGAGGGTGCCCTAGCAAGCCTGAAGACAGCCCCTAAAGTCGAGCCTAGCTCCGGGCCCTGGGGCTTTAAATTGGCCGCTAATAGGCCATTTATTTATATTTTGGATCTATTATTTATATATATATATATATTTTTCCGAATATAAAACTATTAAAAAAATCAACGCTTTTTAATTTTGTATAAAATGCCGGAATCGCTGAAAACAAACGAAAATAACTAGCCCCACACGTCATTTTTCGTAATACCACCGCCGCTTAATATCTGCCGATATCTCCCAATGTTTGCCACCGTCTACCAATTGCCGGCGTCTTTCCATTTGGGGTAATAATCATTCTTTTTCGGGATTTGATACTCCCCAATTTCGGCCCCGTTTGCACCTCGCCGACTTGGTGGGCATTCGCCGCAATCGCATACGAATCCGTAGCTTTCTTGCATTTCGTCGGGCGGGAGCCTACCATAGCTGATTGTCAGCTCCGTGCCAGCTTTGACATCTCGGCTGGTGGTAAGCTGAATGTCATCGGTGATTGGCTTGAACATGTAGCGACAGATGGGCTTGCATGCGTGGTTGAAGCGACAGGCAATTGCGTAGACTGCACAAACGCCCAGCTTGAGAGAGAATCTGTGGGTGATGGTCAATAAGGAGAGCAAACATCATGGCCGCGAAGTAATTGCACGTACCGGTTCGTGTAGAATGTAGAGATGATCTCATTCGGATGTCTGGCAGAAAAGTTGTGCAGAGACATGAGTGCCATCTTGCTCTCTTCCGGCAGTGCGTAGAACTCGCGTAGGATCTCGTTATGGCCAGCACGAAGAAGCGTTGGCTCAACATGAATGACAGTGTCGGCCGGAATGTCGACGAGTGCAAATGCACCGAACCCGCCCTTCGGAGACTGGCGAATCTCAAAGTATTTGACCCGCTTGGCTTCCTCGACTTCCAGGATCTTGATGTTCTCCATGGCTCCAGACTCCTCCGAGACATTCTCTTGCACTTGCGCCTTCGCCGCTTCGACCGTTCCATCTCGGATGTCGTTGAGTTCCTCGACGATCTTGACTTCGGGAATCGTCACACGTGGCTGAGGCTCGACCGTGGCATTGGCTGGGAGCATGCGGTAGCGGTGACACTCGACATCAAGCGAAGAGGTGGAATCTTGGTCGTCGACTTCAGCAAAGATGTGAGGTGTCGTCAAGGCGAGTTCTTGCGCTTCGTTCTGGAATGTCATGTCAGCTTGCGGATGATCAATGAGCCATTAGCGGGTACACACCTGCATCTGTCCGGATCCACCGTGCGAGAAGATCGACTGCGAAAGAGTCGCTGCTTGCCAGAAAGGAACGGGTGCGCCGTTCTCATTATGGAAGATTGCGCCATTGGTTCCCGTGATGGAGTCAACCCAGCATGCTACTGCCGCTTGGTCTCGGTATTGCGGAAGAACAACCTGAGCGCGCAACGATGCCGGTGAGCCGGGTGAATTTGGCTGAAGGAGGAGGTAGATGGAAGGAGTCGAGGGATGAGTCGTAGAAGCATTTCGATTGAACATCGCGCGGTGTTCGAATCGGGGAGTAGTAGGTTCGGGAGAAAGGACACGGCGGTCTCTGTTGCGGATCAGCGCGGCTGGCTGGCTTATTGAGTCTTTGGCGAAGAGGTTGGCCATTGTATCGAGAGGTTTGAGGGTATGACTGAAAAGTCGAGGGAAAGGTCACGAGATAGAGATGAAAAGCCGAGTCGGAAAAGCTGCTGTAGGGCCGAAAGATGCGAGTACGTGGACGGCTTGGAATGGTCGATATGGCGGCACGGCTGAAGATGCTGTAATCGACAGCAGAGTGCACTTCCGGCGGTTGCGCAAGAGAGAGAGGCAAGGAGTATTGTGCGATGTCGGAGGAAGCAAAGCCTAAGGAGGGACTGGTTGACCGAGAGCAGATGCAGACGATTGTTGAAGGACGAGAACGCTGAGACTGGAGGTAGCGTCGTAGTGGTGGAGGAGAGTCGTGGTTGGAAAAAAGGAAGAGGGAGAGGAAGACGTTGGGTCTGCGGACGATATTTAAAGAAGATACCGTCGCCTTCGCGGCTCGCTAGCCCCTGAGGCGAAGTTTGGCGAAGTTTAGCGAAACCCGTGAATCACAATTGGGGACTTTCACCTGAATGTCAAGGCGAATGTACTGGAAAATGCAGCAATTGAAGCAAGGCGACCGCAAATTGTGACAATCAGGGTGGAATTATATAATGTCTTGTAGAATAGAAAGAGTATGTTGATGCACGTTATGAAAAATAAATATCTAGCAGATCCAGAATGCGAAGAACGGTAGTCACAAAGCGAATCAGCAACTAGGGTGAACAAGTGGACGAGTAACCAAGGTGAACGACACCGGTTTGAAGGCAAGCTTGTGGTATAAAAAAGAGTATTCATAGGAATAAAGCAATACGCCAGGTCAATGGCGCCGATGCGATGATACACTCATAGGATAAAGAAAACAAGCATATGAATGGCAAACAGATCGCATAGACATAACAGCAAAAAGAAGTCTAAGATGACAAAGCAAGTATTTTGCGTGGTACGCTACCCCGATCAAGTCCAGTTTTCTTTTCGGGAAGACTTGTCTTGGTGGCAAGCTTCATATTTGACTTGGTGTCTAACATAGACTTCCCGAAGCTCACACCATGAAGGTTGAGAAGCATTGTTTCATGTGGCCCTCCCAAACATGGGAACCGGAAGATCGTACTGTAGTTTTTTGCAAGACCCGCGGTCTCCAGCTCACCGGCTGTCTTGTATATGTTTGGATGAAAGGGACATACAGACGTCAAGAAGAGACCTACAAGTCTCGGAGTGGATTCGTGCAAAGAGCTGGGTACAAACTGAGTGATGAGCCAAGTAGAGTGCCGAGTGTCGTTGCGTAGTGGAAATCTTGTCGACAACCCGTTCTTCGGAGTTCTCATTTTTGAAATAATCAGAGCGGCATAACTGAACTCCTAACAGTTCATCAAATTTTGCATCGTGTTGAGTGCAGGAGATTTTGAATGACAGTGTGACGGCCAGGATGTATAGCATACTGCTCTCTTTGCCTGAGTGGGTCATGATGTGAGGTTGAGAATATTTGAGGAAGTTGGAGGAGGTTGGAATGAGGCCAAATCGTTGATGAGTGACGAATTCCACAGACATGGTATCCAGTTGGGCCAGAAGATGGGCCGCTTCAGGAACATGAGCTTGTCCACACTTGGACTCTACTCCAGTCCACAATGTCAAAGTGGATCTTAGTCGTTGGTCGTTGTTCGAGCTGTACGAAAAATGGTGCCGCTGACAATTCCTCTGCTTCGCAATTTCTTCACCTTGACCTGCCTGGATAGGACTTGTGCATCGCAGGTATAGTGCCGTGAACATCGCTTGGGTGGTTGCTGATGTTTATGTTGAGACGTGGTATGGCGACAGGTGAAGCTCATGAACCTGAACGTTTCAAGAGCGAGGTTGAGAACCCCGTGGCCAACTGAAGTTGACCTCCCTCAGATAAAAGATCTGGCAAGCATGATTAGCCAGGACATCTTGAGAAGCGACGCTATTAAGCATGCAAGGTTATTACCTGAGTTATCTTCGATGATGGCGATGGCCGTTCGAAAAGGAATGAGATGGTATGATGCTGTCGCTAAGCTGACAAGTTTGTTGGGCAAACCGGATCGAGAGAGGAAGCACCTAGTGTCATAGTTTAGGACGTAGTGCTTGAAACGGTCTGCCTCTGCGTCGACTGCGTGATACAGTCGACTGGATAGCAGACAAACCATAGTCTGGGGGGTACAGTGGACAACCGCTGGGAAATCGATTGAACACTCAGATATCGCATTCGAGGAGAATTTGACGAGGTTCCTTATACATGACAACCCATGAATGGAAGGCGGACATTTTGAGTGGGAGCACGGCTGAAATCGTAGGAAGAGTAGCTATGAGAAGAAGATGGTGTGGCAGATGGCCGGGATGTACTTCCACCCTGGAGTAGAAGCCGATAGGCTAGATGATGAAACACGATGATAGGGAGGCCGCGGAACTACAGACTCCCGAGACGCTAGCTATGGATCGTGGTCTCGTACAGGTTGGGTATCTGATTCAAGAAGAGTGAAGGTATTGGCCATTGTCTTGCATGATTCAAGCGATTAGTGATCATGAGCCTTTGCCAAATTCTCAGCGGAGATTTTCTTACCTATGTGCCGGTACATGCAGACATTCAGAGACCATTAACCGGTGTAAAAGTGGCGACCATATAGATATGACGCGTGGAAAGGATTGCTTTCAATGATCCAGGCATATCGGTCGCGTGAGCTGAAGTGAGGAAGGCTACAAACAACGGCATGCTGGTAGATAGTTGGACCATCAAGTGGACTGTGCAACAACAACTGTATCACCATTCGTAGCCAGATGTTCTCTTCGTCAGGAGCTTCACGTCATTTGAAAGCAGCAGCTCAGTAGGGTGGTAAGATGACAATTGAGACTTGATGAGAGAGTGCTCGACGACAGTGACAACATATCATGAAAGAAACGATTCTACACAATCACAAAGATGACAAGCTGATGTTAAAAGACAAATGTTTGTGGCGTGAATAAATTCTCACCTCCTTCCTCTGCACTTGCAGTATTTGCATCAAAAAACGTTTGCGCACCAGACTGATGAACTCTTCATTATGTATTAATAGACTAGAAGTATTTTGTGACGATAACCACCGAAAGTACTTTCATCATGAATAAACTTGTTCCTGGTAACATGGGAACTGGGAAGAGGATAGGTTATTAAAACGAGTGGAACTCGCCAGACATTTGCTTCCATCAGAATGTCGGGCTCATGTTTCTTATGTCGCAAAGACAGGCAGACATGGTCTCAAGTGCCGATTAGAGGTATGGAGGTTGGTATCTAGCATGTGGTGATGTACAGGCCAATTGGAGACTGTAGGGGATAATTAGCATGAAGCATGAAGTAGTAGCCAGATACGCATGTGTCGTGAGATATGATGTGTGGTGGAGAGGAGTGTCAAACACTTACTGGGTTGTAATCCTGGAAGTAGTTCAAGGAGCTGCCAGCCGACTTGATCTCGTATGATACAGTCTTGCCGGCGGGACAGGAGAACGTGGAGACGACGTAGCTGTTGCCGGGCTTGATATCAATCGTTCCTAGGTCTGACTTGACGCTAGGCTGGTTGTTGTAGGTTGTAGACTGGGTCGCGACACCCGTGAGCAGCTCCTCGAAGCTAGCACCACCTGAGCCGGAGAAGGTAAAGGACGAGGTTTGTAACTGAGACTGCTCTGGGAACAAGAAGACCAGGGAGCAAGTCTTTCCGCTATCGGAGGAAGGAATATCGAAGTTGAAGATCGAGGACGTATCCGAGTTAATCGTTCCATTGAACGAGGTGCCAGCAGCGGTGTCGGGGGAGGACTTCGAGACCGTTACGATCAGATGAGGGAATTCGTATGAACCGGGTGTCAAAGTCGATGGGCAGGCCTGAGGACCCGAGGGCCAGCTTGCTTTGCAAGAATCGGCTGACAACTTGACAGGGCTGCAATTGGTTGCGCCACCATTACCGTTGGATGAAGTGTAGACTATCACAAATGTCAGGAATGCTTCGTATTGCAAGTAGTTGGGTCTCAACGTAGTCAGAATGTTCAGTGTCCACTATAGCGAGGCGAAACACCATCTCAGACAGATTGATGACTGGGATGCCAAGAAAATTCGAACGTACTGTTGTCCTCGCCATTGTCTCCAGTCTCGCATTCGTAGAAGGTCTCGGATCCCTGGTACGAGATGGTGCCATCACAACCGATTGAAAATCCTGTAGTGGGGGTGGCTCCTACATCACTGAGCGGGTATCAGTATTCTGGCATCAGGAAAGGTGCTTCACAGAGGGTACAGTACCATTGGAATTGAGTTGTAGGAGGAGTGAGGATACATCCACGACCAGAGGAGTCGGTGATAGCTCCACTGGATGAGTCGATGCAATACTGTGCCGCGGGCAAGCCACCACCAACTCTGTTCTGGCCGTCTGAAAGCTGGCCAAGAGTGCCCGACTTGGAGCCTGAAGCCGTGATATCAAAACAGCAAGTTGTGCGGCGACTGACTAGAGCATTTGCTCCAACTCCCAGAGCAAGGACGGCGACGAAAGACTTCATAGTGAATGATTGAGAATGTGTGAACAAATGTAAGTTGAGCAGATGTAGGGTGTTTCAAACTAATAGAGGGTGTTTGGCCGGGAATGATGGAATTGATAGTTATTGAAGAAGGGGCAGAAGAGGGTTATATACCGAATGAGAGAGATGAGATATACCTACCGTTGCACCGCGGAACGCTCATTTCATCCGGACCATGATGATCGACGTCAGCGACGTGGGTGTGGACAGACTGAGCTAGCTCATGAGACCAGGATTCCTCAATGGACTACCCTCATCTGTCTCTGGCGGAACACTTGGACGGAAAGCATCATGACGGGAGGAGCCTCAATGTGAGCGACACACAAGGTTTCGAAGCGCCGAGGCGATCGAGGATCATGGCGTTAAAGGGAAGGCGAATTTGAAGCTGACAAGTTGATATACGAGGACCAGCTTGCGTCCGGCTCGAAAGGGGCATGGCGTGAGCCGTATCGAGTCCAAGGTACAGCGATTTGCATTGTTTGCAGTCATCGGCGATCAGAAGTGGTAAGGTCGGCATGCGGCTCTGGGGCGGGTCTCAGTCTGTAACAGGGCTCATTAGCAGAGTAGGAATGCGGGGAAGCTATTCGTTTGCGATGTGGTGCCTGGTGGCCCAATAATGCGAAGGTTTTGTGGTGTCAACAGCTGTGCCATTTTGGGGATGACCACTTGATCTGATCTGCCTTTCTCCCGCGATCCGCACCTCCCGGCATCTCTTGGACACGGTGTTGGGCAGCGCGGAGAACTCCACGGCCGAGGGCGTGCTTGGATTGGGAGTCTCGCATCCCGGCATCAAGTGGGCTGAGCCAGGGCGTGGGAAGCTTTTTCCAGTGCAGCGTGGACGAGGTGGACTGAGTTTGCGTGCCGCACGGTAGATGGTAGCATTGTCGAACGAGGCCAAGGCTTGGTAGAGGACTTCGAGAATGCAACGATGGAGAATCAAGGTCACGGAGGCAGCTGGCAGCTGAAGTTTGCTGGAAATTGCTGACGAAGAGCCTTTCCGCGATGCTACTTCGAGAGCAGTGTAATGAAATCGCGGTGGTTGGATGTTTGGATGTTTGGAGCAAGGGCCGGTCCAAGTTCGAGCCGTCGGGCGGGGCGCGGCGTTTCCGGTACGCTATGCCCCCTTTCGGCTCCGTGTGCCTCGGAGGATTGCTTGGCAAAACAAAATCTCGTATCCCATTCCTGACCATCAGAGCACCAACAACATGATGCATCTTCGGATCGTCCTCCACCTCCAAACCATAATCCCGTTGGCACTCCTCCCGGATCCGAGAAGCATCAATTGCAATCCCTAACCTGGTCGACACCAAACCGATGTCCCGACTTTG
The DNA here is from genome assembly GCA_037179335.1 of Cyclaneusma minus. Lineage (NCBI taxonomy): Eukaryota > Fungi > Ascomycota > Leotiomycetes > Marthamycetales > Marthamycetaceae > Cyclaneusma > Cyclaneusma minus. Next base: position 226,857 of record JAKZHN010000049.1, on the reverse strand, counting down.
TGCTGTGAGATGACTGCGTGGTGGCCAATCCGCTTCCAGCCAATCCCCGACCCAGCTTACTCGACCACCTACATCTCGAATGTTCGTCGTGTCCCAAGCAAACTGGAGGGGTTGTGCAGCCTGAGTTTGACGATGCCACGAGGGCCACTGTACTTCGCGATGCCCTTGCTGTGGCGGGGCGTGGAGAGATGAGGGAGAAGTTTGCATCTGAGAGACTGGGCTACCGGAGGTAACAAAAACAAGAACGGCAGAGACGTTGAGACGAGGTGATTGATGTGCAGCTTGGGGGGTTGAGGACACCACGACCAGATCCCGCCGAGGGAGACTGAAGAGGTGCATTCATGTATGGCGGAAAAGAACAAGTGGGAGACGGGTTGGAGCACTTGTCCGCTGGCGGAGTCACAGAAGGTAGCGACAGCTCTCAGGGGATGTTCTTCCGGCACAACTTCTCCCTCGCCCTGCTGGCATGAACATGGTAAGATCTCGAAGACCAAGATTTGAAGAGAGGGTACATGGCAGCTCGGTAGACATTGTGGTGAAAGGGTGAGTGACTGGGGAGATCGTTAAATCGTCAGAGATTGCAACCGACAGTGGGAATGGAGATGGCCGAAAGCGTGGATGGACGCTGGGAATGGGCAGGGAAGATGAAAAAGATGGCACATGAGATTCGCCGAGTGTCCGGTCCCTTCTCGATTTGATAGTCCGTCGAACATATCGAGCTGGCTCATCTGTTGCACGGAAACTGCTGGATTTTCCATATGGTAATCCATGATACTATGGTCAAGCAGAAAGGAACGATCGTGGAGGAACACCTGAAAAGGGACGTCGTCGAAGCGTGAGTATCCGAGTGGAGTTGGACCGACTGGTCTCCCAAGCGAAAGTAGCCGAACTTGTTTGCGTGCCATCTCTTTTCCTTTTCCCTCTCTCTGGCCGATTCTAGCCCGCTCCCCCGCATGTCTTTCTGATTCTCAAGCTCAGGTAACACCGAGTCTCGTTGAGGCTCGCCAGTAGTTATCTCTTCTGATGAAAGCCGTGGGAGATGATCCACGTAATCGTGTTGTCAAACTAAGCCTGAGCTTATTTTATGACCACTTGGTGCAAGGTGGCTACATTCCTTTGTTTGCGGCATCGCGACTTCGGCTGGATACTAGACTCGGCTAGGAAAAGCTGAGAGCGACGGACTTGCTCTGAAAAGCAAGCGGCCTTTGTTGGTTCCGCAGTTGGACATCAAGGAACTTACTGTCACGGCCCTGGACCTTATGAGTAGACTTGGCAGTATGTTTCCCGTTGGGAAAATATGCGTTGCCCTTTTGCGTGGCTAAGGGTAGCATACGCAATATGCCTGGCACTCTAGCAAAACCAAGTCAGCTAGAGAGGTGACGTGGGTTCAATTCCCGGCCTGGCCATGACAATTACGAGAACGCGTCTTGATATAAAATGATCAAAATGGGAGGCCGAACGTAGAGGACAGCAATCGGTGAATGGACAGGGAGTTGGGTAAGCGTCGTCCATCCCCCATTAAAGTAAATCCACAGAATTCGCAGCCGACCTGCTCACGCCTAGCACTCATTATTCTCTCGAAATAGAGGACTGCTCATCCAGCTTCTCGCGCGGCGCGCCCCCCTTTTCTTTGGGGACGAGCTAAATCTTGACGGGAGTTTTTGAAGTCCAAGACAAGCTACTCCCTTATCCTCAGTCATTCCAAGTATTTTGAATATTCTCAGTAATTGAATATATTCCAAGGAATTGGGAAATTCTTCAAATTAAGGGAAATTCCAGAGTAATTGGGAAAGTTCCAAGTGATTGAGAATATCCCGAACGATTGAGAAAGTTCCATGTAACTGGGAATTCCTCAAATAAATGGGATTATTCCAAGTAATTGGTATTACGCCAAGTAATTTGAATACAAAACCCCATACGCCTTTTGATCAAGGCGGTGTCACTATCCCGAATTGGCTTAGCTTGTCCCGGGTTTCAAAATTCAAAGCTCCAATCCGGATTTAGCTCACCCCAAATATTATTACCGATTGCTCAAGGCGATAGGGATAGTTTGGTTTGTATGGGCCATGGCATGCGATTAAGATTTCAAAACTCCACATGCGATTTGGCGATTCCCTTTATCACTTGCCTAGTACGAAAGCAAAGCAAAACAGAACCCGATTCTTTATATCGAGAAATCGGAATGTTATTATCATTCCAACCCATTTATTCCCATAGCTGATGATAGATATCTCATATCTGTTCTCTCTGCTCTCATAGTCATACTCCTCGCATACTTCATAATTACTTGCTCACTTGTGAAGCTTTTGCCTCTTGTTCTTGTTAGACGTAGTCAGCTCGGACTCGGAGTCTGAATCGCTCCTTGGCCTCTTCGGCTTCCCTTGGTCCTCCTTCTTACTGAGCCATTGTTCGTAAAATCTCGCAGGCTCGTGCAGGCGAAGAGCATCGAGCAGCTCGATCAAAGACCAAGCCTCGTTATCCGGATCATCTTCATGCGGCGCTCTCCCGAACCGTTTCGAAAGCACCTCGGTCAGGTCCTCCTCCTCGCACGCGCCAACGAATTTCACGAAGCCGGCTACAGTTCTTATCCAGGCTAGGATGCGCTGAGGATCAACGGTACCCTCGTGCTGGCGAAATTCGATGGTTCGCTTAATGTTCTCCTCGCTGTCGGGTGACACGTTTTGAATGTTGACATCAAGGTCTTTGACCGTGCTCCAACTCCGTATCAGTTGCTTGGATGATCGCAGCTTTGATATGGACTCCAGCGCTTTGAGCGTTGCCATGGGCCATGGCTCATCATCTTTCTTACTTTCCGCATACATTTTGGCGAGCCTGGTGTTTAAGCGCAGCGGTTCGGCATACAGCGAATTGTCTCGCCTCGTCTCTGGATGAATCAGATTTATTTGGGGTTCGAAAGCCTAGAAGAAACCGAAGAACTTTCGAAGCTCATTAGCTTTGTATACTTGGGCACCGTGGCCAATATGTACATGGAGCCCACACGATGAATTAACATTGATTCTGAACTTGCTGGTTAGCATCAGGCAAACTGTTTGAACGGCCATCAACGAATCCTCTGTGAAATGGTATGCAGGCGACTGTTTGTACTCTCGAATCAGTGACTCCGCACTTTGACGCAGGAACTGGTACTAAGAGGCTTGAATTGTCATTGTAGACATATCGGGGTTGCCGTCATTCGTAAATGCTTGAACTAGGGGATTGAGAGCCTTTAACATACCACGACTTCCATGGGCCAGTATTTATAGTCCATCGGGTCCTTAGAGAGCGCGTTTTTATACCAGGGTGCTGTTACGGTGAAATCACTTTTTACGACCCAGTGACCGTAGCCCGTCATTTGGTCATACTGGTCATCTTGAGGGAGCTCAAAGTCAACCTCGCCATCTAGAGGCTGGTTATCAATCAGAGTTGGGATTCCGATTTCTCGCATTGCGTGTCCAATTCTCGTTTAGACGGCGAATAGATCGTGCATATTGTGCTCATTCTCTGTGTAGTCTGTTTCGTGGTATTGTTCTTGGGTGCTGCACCGCAAATTAAACAAGCCCTTTGCAGGTCTTGGGTCTTCCGGGTCTGGGTCGTCAGCCCCATCCCACACGGAACATACCATAAACTCTAGTTCAACTCCAAAGGTCAGCGGTTTTACTTCTGATGCTAATTCTGGCTGGGACTCGGACTCGGAATCTGATCCGGACTCTGGGTTGCCTTGTGGTTCTTGTGAGCTGACATCTGAGTTGGAGTTGCGGTGTGGCTCTCCTTCTGATTCTTGCGCTGGTTCATCTTCTGTGTTGGAGTTTTGCTGTCTCTCTGATTCCGAGTTCGACTCCGTATCCGGTCCTTGCTCTGTTCCGGGTTCCGAACTTGATCCTGTCCCTGTGTTTCCTTCTGTTCCTGGGTGCACCGGAGAGGTAGACCTAAAATGATCCGTCGACCGAGAACCCATTGCCATTGGAGTATACAAGCGGGGTTGACGTGTGACAACTGCTTTCTGGGGTCAATCACATCGGGAATTGCAAGTAACCGAAGGAAAACCCAATATGAAATTTTTGCCTTCGAAGATCCAAACAACAAATGAACATGGCTGGGCGAACGCCGTTGATTCTTTGTTGCTGGCTGGCCAAACCGGCGCAAAACGATGAAAGCGTTCGTGTGCAACATCGGGAAACAAAGCGTAGTTGTTCGTACTACCTCTTTCGTTCGAGGAATTTCTATCATTTGCGAAAATGGGAAAATAAAGAGGCATTTTGAGAGCAAGTAAATAGAGAGGTCCGGTACCCCGGAGACAGGCGCGGCTTACATTGAGAAGAGAAAGTGAGAGTGATAACAATGCAAGATGGTCTTTGGAGTGACCCGAATCAAAGAGGTGCGATGAAAAGCAGATTCGTGGTGGAAAACGGAACTGCGAGGTCGCTAAGCGCGCGACATTGAATTGTAGCAGCGCAGGTATCTCTATCATATAAAGTTCAGACATCCATGTCATCCGTATGTTCATGCGAGACCAACAACTCGGGGTCGGGTCCATCATCATCGCTCTCTTCCGGGTGCGCATTGGAGCTCCAATATGCCGTGCTTGTAGCAGAATGGCTTTTGTCAGCGGAGCTCAGCCCATTCAGTTCATCCAGCCCGTGAGAATTCTCCCTGCTGGGCGGTACCTTCAGCATACTTTGATTTCCATACTCATCCTCGTTATTTCCTCTCTCAATCTCTTTGACTTTGGTCGATTCTGCGTTGGTTTGGTCGGCATAAAGGCCGACGGCAGATCTCAAAATATCTTCGCCTTCCTTGAAAGCTTCAATCTCGGCCCCCAGGGCACAGATTATGAGATTCCACCCTTTCTCCTCCGCTTCCTGCATGTATGCCTGGAGAGTACCGCGGACCGCCGACATCTTTGCCAACTGATCTTTGAGCTTATCTGCAGACAGTTCCCCGCTGCTCATCTCCGCTCGTAGGTCCCTCTCGAATTCTGATACTTGCTGGATCGAATCACTCCACATGTTCTCGCCTTCTCGGAGGGCCATGTGCTCTGCTTCGACAGACTTTTGGAGACTCGACAGCTGGTTGAGATGGTCTTGGTACCATTCCCTTGCCATACCAAGAGTCCGCCGCTGGGGAGGAAGTGCAAAAAAATCATTTTGTTCTGCCATGCCGAGGACAGTGCTGGGTTCCACCCTCAACAGGAAGTCTCGTACCTGCCTCTCGGCCATCTTCTTGGCTTCCTTGTACGAGCTCATCTCCGAATCCCTCTTATTTTCGACCTCGCCGACCCTCATTGCCAAAGCCCGTTCTCTCGCTCGCATATTCATCAGACGCTCTTCCAGCTCCCGGATTTCAGCTTGCACAGCACCATGATCGGCCTTCAAATCTAGCAGCTCCCTTCCTTCTCCGGCTTTTCCCAGCCTCTCCATCTCGATATCGAATTGTTGCAATTTCCTCTCCCACTTCTCAACATCCGCCAGAGATGTCTTCTGCGTGTGCACACTCATATCCAAGACTTCCAACTCGGCCTCCTTGACGTGAGCAAGCTCCTGCATGGATCTCAGAATCCCCTTCCTGGCTGCGCGCAAGCCAAGTTGCTTCTTCGCAGGTTGTCGGACGGGCACTACTCCATTCCGCAAGGCCCCACTCTCCCGGCGCAGAGGTCTCGGCTGACTTGTGTATGTTGTAGGGGTGCTACTGCCACCCTCTGAGCTTCCATCGTCGGTTGTATTTGCACCTATGCGCCCTTCAACCAGACCTGCACTTTGCGCATTGAGCAAATCTTGGACGTCTCGCTGGAGTGCCTTTTCTCGTCGAGCAAGAGCCAATAAGGGATCGAGCTGGGACGTGGGAGGAGGCATTGGCGGTAGAATCGAAGACATGAGCCGGTCATTTGGGCTTCGCGAGCCGGCGGAACGTGACCGAGTGTCGGCTCGAGCAGAGGAAGGCATAAAGTTGATAGTGCTAGCAGCTATTGGTGGAGGAGGAGAGTTGAAGAGGGCGGGGGATTTGGGGGGCGCAAAGCGAACGGACGGAGAAGTAGAGCTTTTGCGCGAAGTTGAAGTCATGTCGTCGGAGTAGGGTCGCGGCTGGAGTTCTTCGAGATGGTGACCAAGGTCGTCGCGGGAGGAGCGGCGGAAGAAGGATCTGATTCTCGGCGGATTAGACTGAATGCTCTGATACATAGCAGATGGTCGGATACATGAAGCACGAAGGAAGTTCGCAGCGGGCTGGCGCATTCACATGCATCTGGATCCAGCAAAGCAGCAGCTGTGGGCGTCGGGCGTGATGGATGCGCGTGAGAGGCAGTGTTGGAGGAAACACATACCTGTCCATGTTCGCGGATGACCACAACGACGCTATCTTGGAGTCTGAGACATGCAGATGATGGCCCGGAGGTCAGATGGGCAAGATGGGCAGAGTGAGAGAAGAGAAGGCAAGCGGCGCAGAGGTCGAAAACCAAGTGAAGACACGCAGTATTGCGGAAGAGTGAAGCAAGGCTGACCTCGGCATACCTTCCTATCGCGGAACGCCAACTTCAGTTGCTTATCGAAGACTTCGCCAAACACGTGCAAAACTTGTACATAGGTACTTCAGCTTGCGCCAACTACATGGCGAAGCTACCCTAACTGCCGACGACTTGGGCGAGTATTTTTGTTACCTCGAGCACACAATGTTGAACCTTTCGACGCACGTCATCGACCTGTACCGAAGGGCTCACCACCATAGCCTTTCTTGAATGCATATCACATGGTAAAGCTTTCCTGCAAGTGCAATCTCCTTCTGTTGTCACATCCCTCGTTGCCTTCTTAATGACAATTATCCGCGTCCAAGCCAGTCCTGATCGGCCAGGGAATATACCTCTCGTCTTTTCAATTTTGCTGCTTTATCTCTGCTTTCGTCTCAGATTCAGAAGTCCTGACTTCAACTCGCTCCGACCATGTCTACTGAAAGAGACCATCTCACATCTCGGCTCCTCCCTCACATGCTTCTGAGCGATGGGTCGCAGTCTTCCAATACCCCGCCTCGAGGTTGGTTCCCATGTTCTATGAACCAGAACAACCCACAAATCTCACCCATTTCCGTCAGGTTCCAGCAATGCACAGGACCGGTTTTCGCTGCATGGCTGCGCAATCATTACCGGCGGCGCTGGAACCCTGGGCCTACAGGCTGCCCGAGCACTCCTGGAGCACGGCATGGATACCGTGCATCTTTTCGATCGAGAGTCTGCTATCGAGTCAGCGAAGCCAGCAATCGAGCGTATCAACCAAAGCTTCCCGTTGCAGGCATTGTTGGTTGTATGCCTGCTATTGACATGACTGCCGAGCAATGGCGGCGAACGCTCGACGTAAACACGACTGGCTCCTTCTTAGTCGCTCAAGCTTTTGCTCAGGCCTTGATCAAGCAGGGAAAGGGGGGAAGCATTGTTTTCACTGCTTCGATCAGCGGCCATAGAGTCAACTATCCTCAGCCACAGGTAGCCTATAATGTGAGTAAGGCGGCAATACTGGCTCTAAAGAGCTCTCTCGCTGCGGAGTGGGCTGTACATGGTATCAGAGTCAATAGTATTAGTCCGGGATACATGGGTGAGTGATGCATTCTCTGTAAGGTGATCTCTTGTCCCGCCGCCACCTCGTGTTGTTACTGTCGTCGTATTCTGTGCATCTATATCAAATTCGGCACTCTCGAATCAGGACAGCTGCTAACGAGTGTCAAGACACCGTCTTGAATGAAGGCCTCGGCCTCGAGACGGCTCGTCAAACCTGGTGTGGAAGGAACCCAATGGGACGCATGGGCTCTGTGGGAGAGCTGGATGGTGTTGTTGTGCTACTGGCTAGTGACAATGCTTCCAGTTACATCACGGGTGCCGATTTTGTTGTTGATGGTGGTCAAATCTTATTTTGAATAGGGGGTTAAGGTATGGACCAAAATCGGCGTGTCAAAAGTCTTAAGGCCAGTCTTACGGCTGATAGTACTTGCGAGTTGCGGAATCACACTTCCTTAGCTAGCTAGCCGCAATGAATTTCATCAACATAGCACCTCCATCCCCTGGTAAAAACCAACATGTACGGTCGCCAAAATTGGCCATCGTATAGTCATACTTACAAGCATTGCCCTATTTTGTACCATGAGTCTCACTTGGACAAGTCTATTCTGATATAAGAGGAAAACTCAATATTGAAGAATGGGTTTTTGGATAGTTGATATATTATACAAACACGGTGCTGCGAACTTACAGTGTGACGAAAATTGTCTGCATACCCCTGACCCTTCTCACATCCATGACATAGAAACTTGGATTTGGATTGATTCCAGCTACTGACTCCTGAGATTGAGTCAGATTAATCAACAGCTATAGATGATAGAGCACTGCTTCAAAGCTTGAACATTGAAATGGAGGCCGCAGACCAAACTTGATCGAGGCTAAAGAGTGATATACAGACATTTGTTCGTGTCATTGTAGCACGTGTCGGAAACTGTTAACGCCGCGAGCAATAGACTTTTCACATCAGACAGACTTTTTGGTCTTTTTTATATCGGGCTTTTAACCCACTAGCCCTGCTTTCGTCGGTAAACAATCCTAAACCTCCAACACCAGCTACTCAAAGTCCCATTCACCACCCCTCCACGAACACTTTTAAGTCTGAATATCTATACCAGGCAATTACCTGGTCTATGTGCTATGGATTAAGCATCCTCCCACGACCCACTGCTCCCATAACTTCCTCTGCATCCTCGTCACACTCAACCCATTGTCTCCCAACTCATTTGCACTCCGGTCACATGTACAAAATGGCACCGAGCCTCCCACGGGTCCCAGAAAAGGATTGACGGCCGGCGTCGAAACCTCCTCATCACTACCCTCACCTTCCTCAAACTCGGCACTCCCAGCCGCCGAGCTCCCAGTCCTCTCCTCCTCCTCGCTTTCCGTCTCTACGTCCTCATCATCCGTATCATGCTCATGTAGAGCCACTTGCTGCTCCCACTGGATCTCATCATCGCTATCACTAGCCGGGAAGTCTTCCAAGTCATCATCGGTCACAGCCGTCATGCCGGTCATGATTTGATCAAAGTGCTTCTCATAATCCGCCCGCCGCAGACTGACCCACTGCAGAACCTGCATTTCGGTCCTCAGCACCCTCAACACTTCACTCCAGCGCCCCTCACCATCTTCCTTCAGCAGCACTTTCCGCATGCGAAAGCCACGTAAAGTGCGCTTATAGCATCTAGCTAAGTTGATAATCTCGGCCGCGGAAAGCCGCCAGCTATCGACGCCAAAAGCGCGCAGCTTGTCCCACTGCACGTTGTCAAAAATCTCAGAAAGGGGTAGTGTCAGAGGCTCGCTGTTAGGGAAGCCGATGTGCACGGATTGCATTTTGCTTGCCGCGTTGAAGACTTTGCGGAACAGTGGCGAGAGCTGCCGCATTTTATCGTCTAGGTTTCCTCGGTCGAAGAATTGCAGCTCCAGGCATGTTAGGTTTCGTGAGATGGCGGATATTGTAGTGTGGGGACCGCTTCGCAGGACTAGTGCGGACTGAGGGTCGGCTTGAGGAACGGAGAAGCGTGTTACGGGGGAATTGCTGGCGAGGAGGGAATCGACGAGGGTTTTGCTGGCATGGAGACAGGCTTGCGTCCACTCGAGGCGAACGTAGTGCTCGGCGATGTCGTGGTGACGGCGTAGAAACCTCATGAATTCCTGATCCAGCTGATCCTGGACTTTGAGCAGCTGGATGTGCTGCAAATTTTTAAAAGCACCCATCGCTTGTCGTAGGCTTTTCTCATCCGTGCCCGAGTCAATGATGGCTTTCTGGTCGGTTGCCCTCATCAGTATCCTCCGCAAGTGCTTCCATCTTCCTCGAGGATCCGTCTCCTCGAATAGCTGATGCAACCGAGCTCTATCGGACAGACTGGCCGAACTGAAATCTTGCAGCGGTCCATCCTGCTCTGCGGCTTCAGCATAGAACATGGGCACCAGATAGGTGAACTTTTTGACGGCCCTTGCCAGATGGGGCCGCGAAGCAATGCCTTGCAGCCGCTCGAATCCTTCGGGAGAGAATCGGGTCGACAAGCGGGTGAATTGGAACGGCACGCCGACCTCGGAGAAGCGCTTGCATGTGCATCTCAGACTCGCAATGTCGTTCTGAGCTTCTTCTTTGGGTGGCGGTGGTTGTTGGAAGCTTTCCACGCTGAGCCACTCGCGGCGATCGATTGTGACGCACTTTTCGGGATCGGATTCAACGTGGTCGAAGATTATGCGGAGAAGTTCGGGCATAAGCTTCATGATCCCCCTTTCCTCCTCGTCGCCGTTCAGGCTGCTTTCTGGTGTAGAGGAAGAGACCATGGCTGCGAAATCCTAGAAGTGAGGTATTTAGACACTCTTACAAAAGTTGCGCCTTCACTGCTCGAATGTCTCAATACCGGCGAAATCATCCGATTCTAATCCGTTGTATCAGAAGTCATCTTAGACAATATCCCCGTCCTCGCGCGAGTTTTCGTTGCTTATCCCTGTCTCCGTAGTCCCCGGTATTCCAGCAGGTACAACCGTGAGTATAAATGACGGCTCGGGAAATGGATTATAGAAGAAGATGGTATACAAGGGATAACTAGAAGAGAAAGAGTCGAACGGAGATCAGAATTGGCGCAGTGGCGTGACCAAGTCTTGCTTCATGTGAAAAGTGTAGAGCAGTGCCATGGAAAACAGACTATGGAAGAGAGGTTGTAGAAAAAAAGGCAGGAAACAGGATAAGGTATGCAAAATGGAGCAAGACGAAGCAGGTGCTCTTCTAGCATGACAGGTTACGCAGCATCGCTATTGCATCAGAACAGAGAAACATGCCCGTGATGATAGCGGATGGACTGCAGAAGAAGCAAAAGCAGGCAAGATTGTGATAGGTCTCCGCTCTGATAGGACAGCGAGGAAGGGGGTGTGGAGCGACTGGTGTGTAGGAAAAGAGGCTTCGATGCGAATGCCAGGACTCAAATGATCGAAGTCTGCATTGACCGGCATTTTCAAAGGAAATATATTGGCAGTAATAAAGAGTACGGTCGTTCTCCATCCTTTAGGCAGGTCCAATTATCCTAGACCGTGGAAGCACCATGACTACCTACCTACGACAACGACACCCTGCTGCTGCGTGGAAGGGCAAAGACGGCACGACACGAACGAACTCGTCACTGCGATCTGAGCATCCTGTTCGCCTTTGCCTCAGCTGTTTCGGTCGAGGTGCAGAAGCACGTACGCGCTCTCGCGATGCTTCCAGGCCCGCTGATGCGTTGTTCACCACTTCTCCACCACTCGGAGCCTCTGGAGGAGGACAGCCGCTTAAGCCAGCACTCGATGCGCCGACCTGATTGGACGTAGCGGCGCCTAAGATCCCGGGGCCCTTCCTAGCCTCTACCACCCAGCCGGTATGTTTTCGGTCACCTGACTTGCTTTCAGGGATTATGAAGGTGGCTTGCACCACCCTGCAGCAGCTCCCAACGTTGAAGTTCCGTCACCCTCCCGCCCCCTTCAGCAAATCATGGAGTGACAGCTGATCCGGACGTGGCTCATGTCAGCCAGGCAGATGCCCCCCGGATGCCTCCTGTTGCTGATCTACAACACCGCCAGAGGGTGTGCGGGCGAATGAACACGAGATCTCATGGGAGGAGGGGTGCTGGAGTGCGAGCAAGACAGCCGGGGTTAGTGTTGGGAGATTGTGACCCCCTGAAGCACGAAAGATATCCGGACACTCCACCTCCAAGCGGGAGCGCATATTCCCATCGACGAAATACCGTTTCTGCCTACCTTGAGAGAAGATTGGGTAGCCAACCTTTGGCAGCCGGATTGACGCCAGCTCAAGTTGTCAGCTATTTTGGACAAAGGAGGACACGTCACTTACCGTGTGCTGTGCTTAGGCCCCTTCGAATAGAAGGGCCAAGTATCGTCGTCATTCAGTTCGCCGGAGCATCTGCATCCAGGATGGATGACAAGCGATTGCTGCGAAATTGGGGGAAGCTTATCGTCCGTTTCTGATTTTCTGAATGACTCTTGGACAGAGTGAGACATCCTGCGCACAGAGTCCACATTGCCATGATCCATGGCCCATATGTCTCACAGTTTGTTGTCCTTTGCTCAGTCCTCGGATGCATCAGGCCGCAGGTTGGTGACATGGTAGGGCGACGGAAAACTTGAAGCGTGGCATCGCCATCCGCCGATTATCGAGGCCATAAGCCTGCTCCTGCATGGACTGTTCTGCGGTCTGTGATGCGAGCGGGTGGGAGCGGGCCGCAAGTGCGACATTGCTCGACTGGAGGTCTCGGATCCAGGGAAAACCCTTCGCCGGGTGTGACTTGAAGTTGTACGCTTCTCGACGTCCAAACTTGCTTCTCAAGGTATGGCGGCACGAACTCTGATGACAAGTAATTTCCGCCTGGGGAGTTTCCGCTGCCAGTCCATGCCCAATAATTTAAATGACAAGTTGTACTCTAGGTACGAATTGGTACAACGCCGAAGAACTTCAATATGAGCGGGGAGCCGGGGTATCAGCAACCGAGTTGACAGTAGTCGCTCCGGCTCGGAACCTTTGGAGATGACATGAAAGACGTCAGACGAGAACAACACACGCAATGCAAAGAACAATACACTTGAGTCATTGGCGAAACAGTACATGTAGTCTCATGTTCCTCTGAATCTACTTTCTCTGAAAATAGCTAATGTGTGTCCCTGTGCCCAAGAATTTGGGGGGTGTTGTTCGTACTGATCATGTCCATTGTTCATGGACAAAACATGGGTACTCCTCTGCTCTCTCGGGCGTTCAGAGTATGCATTCTCAAGGTGAGTATATGATATATCCAGCTTGGCCAAGATCCAGGCCGCGTAAAGCAATATCGGTGACCGAAGAACGGGGTTTGAAGAACATGCGCTGCCGCGCTGGTGCATATCATGCCTTCGAAATACATGTATCTGCATGTACTGTAGTGGACCAGACATGCCTATCTCGACAGCACGCCGGACATCTGCACCGCCACAGATTCGTTTCATCGCCCGCTTGCGTCACGGTAGACTCGTTCATCGTTGCCAGTTCCCGTAGAGGGAGAATATTGACAGATTGGTGGGTGTAGCCAATGATGGGATACTAGTACCTGACGACTCGAGAGGCTCCGGAGATGTGCCCAGTATTTGGAGGGTTCAGTCCGAACGCAGAGTCGAGAGGTCTCGCAAACTGAGCCTACACGGTTTGTGTTACCCGTCCAAGGTAGCAATATCATTTCAAGAAGTGGGGTAAACATGTCCCGGGGACTAAGAGGATTTTCCGGATGACGGTTGAAACATGTCCTTGACCCGAAGTCGATGGATGGGAAAGACCCATGGAGGGCTGCAAGATTTGTCTTGATCCAGCGGATTCAATCAGATCCAACCATCTGTAGTCATCTGCGTTAATAATGAGGCGCTCGATCGTGAAGATTCGTCAAGGTACATAATCGTGCTTTCATACTCGCGCTTCGCATATGTCGTCCGGGTGTACCAGGCTCTTCTGACTGACATGCATAAGAGATGGCTCTGCGAGGATTCGCATGGCAGAAGAGAGACCGGGTCGGTTTGATGTTGAACGCGGATGAAGTACACAGCGGCCGTTTCGACCTAACCTGCACAATGCCTTATGCCGCAAGCCAGAAGGATCATGATATCGCCGTCTTTGCGAGCTCAGCCTTGTGTCTGCGAATTGCCGTGCTGCTAATCTTGGACGCAAACTCCGCCGTCTCTGTTTCTTGGCCGGGATTCGGAGCAGAAGCTTCCCCCTCATTGGCAGTGAGCACGTCAACCTCGAAAACATCCAACGGCTTCATGCCTTTCTCTTCGCGTTTACTGTTGACGGCTTGCCCCCCAGATCTCGTCTCCCCCGAAACCACGAGTGCGGAGATCGTTTCATCCGTGATAGTAGGGCCAAAGGGGTCCTGGATCTCAACACATTCAATGGTGAGATTGTGTGATACGAGAACAGTTTGCACAGCATGGCCGTTTGGTCCGGGCTCGTCGATTCTTATGGTTTTGACATCATCCTTCTGCTTGTGATTTGGGAAGTAGAGGATCGTTTTCAAGAAGTCGACCACGTCCGCTTGGCGCTCGTCCCAACTTCCAAGATATTCAGCATATTTTTTGTTCTTGAGTAATTCGTCTCCGGTAATCCCCACGACAAGTCTCCTTATCGGCGTCTCCATCATCGTCCTGGAACGGGGTTGAAGGAGTAGCGCGGTCGCAGTAAGTAATAGCTTATGTCCGGCATGAAGGTGGTCGAATGTGCCGCCAACAGCAACAGTAGTATAAGTCGTAAGAGACGAGGCCTCAGCATCGATTTGAGCGGGAGGCTGGACAAGCAGACTCAATCCACCCCTGAGGGTACGCACTTCCCCTTCAAGGGGTCTCCGCGTGAGACCAACAATGTGTTGGTATCTGGCAAGACAGCTTTGGCCTTCCTCTCCATCGACTGCGAAAAGGTATCTCCATTTTCGCCTCGACATAGCGAAAGTTGGTATGTCGGTGATCGGGCCAGGGATGACGCTGATGTTTCCAAGTTCGCCATGTAGCGGGACCTTGTGGGCATTTTCGGAAGAGACCAGAACGACTCGCGTATCCACAGCGCCGGGACCATCGACTTCGATAGACTCCTTGGCGCAGACGATGCTGGTAAGGGTGTAGAGAGCAGCGACCAGTTTCTGGCATTCGTCAAAGACTCGCGGTCCGGCGTATTCCAAGCGGCCCTGGCGCGGCGGCAGCTGCACGACGATCTCCAGCAGCGTGCTGGTCTCGATATGCAGGTCGCGCAAAGCTTGGAGAGCGGCGGTGATTGCAGGGAAATATGCAGTGCTCAGTGCAGGCCGAGTTGTCGGAAGGGGAGGAGCAGGAAGCAGAAGCAGCGAGTGGAGGTCGGCTGGAGACATGGCCGGACTCGGTGCAGAGCGTCAGATAGATTCGAACACAGTGAGATTGGCGGCGGCAACAGGAGAAGGAAGAGCAGGCATGAGCTACAAGTACGAGAAGAAAAGCTGAGGCAAAGATAGAAACGCGAGAGGAGAAGGAGGACGGGAATGCAATGCGACAATGGACCGAGGACAAGAAATGACGAGGCTGCAGCCTTAATTCGGTTGGTGCCTGGGGCCGCAGCTCAGTCAGTGCACGTGCCACTGGGGATTGAGTTCCATCGCGATGCTGAAGCTCAAGGGACATGTCGCTGCCGATCATCGAGTCTTCTCGTCTTCGGATCAGGTCGGATCAGGTCGTGAAGCTGCTGTTTCTTGCCATGTGCTGCTGATGCTGTGCGAAAACAAGATCAGCGCCGTATAGCCCGCGGACATAGTCTCTAGAACCCACCCGGTCCCGTGACCTTCCGGAAATCGAGAGAGCTGCGAACAAAGCATCGCTGTCGCTGGCGTGCCGCATGCCCGATACAACTTGCTTTCTGCGAGACAAGCCAGCGCTCTGCTCTGCCCGGTCTGGACGAGAAGGAGCGGTTGAGCACTTGCCGGCCTCTACACGCCCGCGCGGCGCCCAAGAATGCCCTTCCACTTCCACTTGTCGTCGTCGCAGTCACAGCAGCAGCAGCAGCAGCACGATGCCGCGTCGGGCATCTACCAAGCAGCCCAAGCTCTAGGATCCATCGGCGCGCCCTCCAACAACTTGCGCACTGCCACGTCAGGGAGCACCACTGCAGGAACCGATGCTCTGTACTCGCACTCGCAAGCTCAGGGCCTATCAGACTCCGCCGCTGCCCATTCAGCCCATCCGCCGGCATATCCTCCAGGCCAGCCACGCAACGCCTCGTCGTTGTCTGCGAACTCGTCCAGCTACGCCTCGAACGTCGCATCTGTTGGCTCAGCCATGAGTCACTCGCAACAGTTCGACACGCCTCGCCGGCAACAGACCTACGGCCGCCATCCCGACGAGCTTCACCTAGCCCCCGCTTCTGGCGCCTCAGCCCAGCGCGGCGGGCCCATGTCGCCAAGAGAATACGCCGCTACTGGTGCTCCCCAAATCAGTCTGGAACATGCCACGCCCGAGACCTCGCAGTATCGAAGTGGTGGAGGAGCACAGCTGCCCAGCACCCTACAGCCCGGCGGAAGACCCGCCCTCAATTCGACCAACATCGCGCCCGTCGGAGCAGCCCTCCAGCAGCAAAACATGGCCCAGCAGCAGCAGGATCCCTACGCAACTCCCTCGCGCGCCGCCACTCTCACCACCTCCCACGGCTACTCACGCTCCAGCCCGTCGACAGCATACGATGCGCAACCTTACGGCCCTTTCGCAACTAGCGGCGACGGCTCGCAGTTCTCCTCTCCAACCGCCAAGTACACTCCTTCGGGACAGCAACGCACTGTGTCAAGCACGCCTCTAGGCCTCGCAGATATCCGGCCGCGGACAGAGTCCGGACTGCCAGACATTTCCCCCGGTGCGAATCCATACTCCTTTGACGGCGCCAATGCGACACCAACCAACAGCAACTATCTTGCACCATGGGCGGTGTATGCTTTTGACTGGTGCAAGTGGCCTGCTCAGAACCATGATACTGGCAAGGTAGCACTAGGAAGCTACCTGGAGGATGGACACAATTTTGTAAGACACTTCTTTCGACCCCTCTGGTACAGCGACTCATTCTGACCCGAGATAGATACAAATACTGGAGTCTCAAATAACGGCGACTCCGGCTGAGTCCTATGTGCCGGGTGGCCCTAAATACGGCATCGAATTCACCAAGATAGCCGAGGCAACCCATTCATATCCAGTAACTCGATTGCTCTGGGAGCCACCATCTTCCCAGAAACAGTCTACTGATCTGCTGGCGACTTCTGGGGACCATTTGCGACTCTGGTCTTTACCTGCAGACACTCCGATGGCGTCTCCTGGGAACTCGATAAATCGATCATCAGCTCGAGAACAGGCGCCTGCAAGCAAGTTGACCCCGTTGGCCTTGCTCTCAAACTCCAAGACCCCCGAGCATACCGCACCGCTCACTTCTTTGGACTGGAACACCGTGTCTCCCAGTCTCATCATTACTTCCTCCATTGACACGACTTGCACTATCTGGGATATCCCCACTCTCACGGCGAAGACCCAGCTCATCGCCCATGACAAGGAAGTGTTTGACGTCCGATTCTGTGCAAATAGCGTGGACGTGTTTGTGAGCTGCGGTGCTGATGGAAGTGTGCGGATGTTCGATCTTCGAAGTCTGGAGCACAGTACCATCATATACGAGCCTACAGCCAAAGATGACAAAGGTGAGTGGGATTGAGATTGAAGGTATTGGACCGCTGACTGACCCCTTTCAAGATGCAAACCCGGGTGGTGGCCGGATAAGTCCTACTCTGGCTCAACAGACAATGTCAAACCCGCCGCCCCTATTGCGCCTTGCGGCTTCCCCCCATGACACTCATCTTCTAGCGACCTTCTCCCAAGACTCAAACCTCATCCGAATTCTCGATGTACGGCAACCTGGCCAAGCCTTGCTCGAGCTCCGAGGGCATTCGTCGTCCATCAACTGCATCGAGTGGTCGCCTTCACGACGGGGCACATTGGCTTCAGGGGCTGACGATTCTCTGGTTCTCATCTGGGACTTGCTCGCCCAGAGCTCCTCTGTCGCCCCTCCGGCACCGACCTCGAATGGCGGACCAAATCCTGATAACAGCCGAGGCCCGAGTGCTAGCTGGAGATGTGATTATGAAGTGGGAAACATCAGCTGGGCTCCACACAGTGCACTGAGCAGTGAAGGTGGAGACTGGCTGGGTGTCAGTGGAGGTAGAGGGATATGGGGTGTCAAGTTATGATTAACTCACAGCTGCACTCGGCGTGGTTGGCGGGACTTCCTTCAGAACTGCACAACTGCGTTGTCTGTTAGCCAACTAGAAGGCTTGATGAGACGGAAGAGAGCGAAGCTTTCGTAGTGATGACGATGCATCCGCATGATGAGCCAGGCGTTTGGTTTGGGATTAGGAGGGTGGCATTATATCCACAGGCATTTGGGATTATTGGTGTTTTGATTCCTGAGCCCCTTAGATATGAAGGAATTGAGTTTAGCTGAATTACGGGTTCTGAGCCCTATGTTCACTGAATTTGCTATGAAGCATTATCACGGTGATAGATGTGCTCGATGAATCCCTTTCTTTCAGATTTCAATTATTCCACTCGTAGAAGTTCACAAGGCAAGGAAAAGCAGAAGCAAGAGAGGAGTACAGTTTGTTGTTTGTAGACTCTAGAATCATCTTGATGTATCTCTCTTTGATGTATGCTTAGCTATTGTGCTCTCTTCTAATCAAAGAAGAGCACTATGTATTTAGTGAGAGCTTTCCTCTCTAACGAAAATCAATCACTTTCTTGGGATTCTTCTCAGGTAGCTACATAAACCGCAAGCAGCAAAAAGCCTCTCGTGGTCGATTCAGTCGTTGGTGGCCTAACGGTATCTACGAGAAATTGGAGGCTGGCTCTTCGGAGTTCACCAAACGACAGACTGAACTCGTTCGCATCCCACAAGGAGGCGCAAAAAAATGCTATGTATTCCCGCGCTTAACAGATTATAGAAAAACGAAAATGCCTGGGGGATTTTCCCTAGCCAACGACACCGGGGCAGGCATTTTGTGCCCTAGACCATGACCAGGGCACCTAGTGTTCTTCGCCAGGACTGGCACTTGGCAGAACTGCGGAGAGTGGATGTCTCTATTGAGGAAGTATCTGTCCGGATCAGTGACTGGGCCGGACACAAAACAGTCATGGAACTGTTAGTGTTTTGTCAATAGTTCTTCTGGATTTGGCATTTTGGATGAAAAGATGTTGACAGTCCAGGAAAGACTGGAGTGAAGGGTATTCAATAACGAGGTGCCTGCCTAGCCCAAATGCCTGACAATGTCACAATCCGGCGGTCCGCTATTGAATTCCCCTCAATGCGCCTTCCTGGCCGTGGAATGTCTTCTGCGTGCAGTTCCTGGCATACTTTTGAAATCCCGGTATAAATTTGTTGAGCAAAACTCAAATGTGGATTTAGGAATAGTTCAGATCGTTGAGATATATTCCACCAATCAGAATTCAGGAACAGTGCAGGTCATTAAGAAATCCGTGTAATTGGGACAAACCCAAGGTGAAGGGATCGAGATCTGAGGGAAATCCAACTGTTGAGGGAAAGAAATACAAGAAATTGTTGGAAATCCAGACAATTTGGGGAAATCCAAGGAAGTGGGAGAAGACAAGAAGTGGAAAACATATGTGCTAGGGGACTACTGGGCGACGAGACAAGCTACCCTGCACGCAGAAGAGATTCCACTGCGAGCCTTCTTATGGTAGGTATACTTGTACTCTTGATATTTCAATCGGGAAGTTATTCGTGAAAGCTCCCGAATGCCGACGACCGCCAAGTAACATATTTGGCCTGTTGGGTATAAGAGTTCGACTCACTTGAGGCAGCAGCCAGCTGAATGTCAAACCAAGAGTGGCAACTGGCAAGACGCTTAAGGTATTGCTTTTCCACTTGCCAAACCTCGATCCGGTCTCAACTCAGACTCTTAAAGCACCTTCGACTCGAAAACGGCAGAGCGGCTATGTGTGTGTCTCTACAATCCTCGAGGCTTGAGCTCTCTGGTCGGGTGGCAGCACAGGTCAAGTCAGAGTCTATTATTGAAGAAACACTTCAGAAGCAACACTTCGACTTACCGTCTATCGGAACTCGAGTAACTTTGTTTTTGGCGTGGCACGGTGCCGACTTAACCGCAACTTTCAACAGTCCGAAAGTCACACAGTCACATCGAATCTGAACTCAATTTACCTACAATGGTCCCTTCAGCCCGAGCCTTCACTTCCCCGTCACCTCTAGCTTGTCCATTATCCGCAGATTTCCTACATCCCACTCCAATGCATGTGATGTCTCGAAGTGCTAACTTGTAAAGGTCCTGGAGTCAGCCTCTTACTCCACTCGACTATGTCTAAATCAAAGCTATCCAGTGCTTGTTATCCTTGGCCAGTGCCACGGTTTCCGGATGACCCGTGAGAAAGCCGACAAGCACATGCAGACGCGAAGCACACACATGGACTACCCCTCTAGCAAGATGCTTCTGCACGCGTGGAACATAGCTGTTCAGACCTTCTAGACTTTATGCTTCTCGGTTGCCGTCCCTTTCCGGCACCACGCGAATTTGACATTGATATAAAGTACACCGCAGCCACACAGTTCTTGAGAAGCCCAACTTGCGCTTCTTCCATACAAGGAGATATCAGACTTGCATCGTATCCCACAGAGCTTCCAACTGCAGCAATGTCGAGTCCCAGTAAATCGCACCCGGCAGACACCTACGTCCTAGGGCGAGATGCGTATGCCAGCACGCGACTCAACTGCCAACACTATTTCTGGAAAGAAATGCATGGCTGGCTGCTACACAACTCGATTCCACTCGACAAGAAAGACATTGCCATTGCGGATGTAGCTACTGGGACTGGGTGAGTACCTACATTACACCAAGTTCCCCAAGTCACTTGGGATATTCACAATAATTCGCAGACTGTAGACCGTATTCAGACTGTTTCCCTCCCACTATACAAAGATCTCGCTGACGAGTTCCTGGCTTGACGCATAAAGCATCTGGCTTCTTGACATAGATCGTCAGCTCAAAAACACCTCCGCCAGGCTCGATGGCTTCGACATCAGCCTCGATCAGTGCCCGCCAGCGGCCTGGCGTCCGGACAACGTCCACTTCCATCAATGGAATGTGTTTGAGGAACCAGACCCACGTTTCTGCGAGAAGTATGATGTCGTGCATGTTAGGCTGCTAGTGGCCATCATCAACCAAACGGGCAATGATCCCCGGCCGGTGCTGAAGAATCTCTTGAAATTGCTCAGTGCGTCCATCCTCATCCGCTACAATTCCCTTTCTTGTCTTCTCATCAAACGAAAAAACTGACGAGCATTGTGTTTGATTGTGCAGAGCCGGGCGGCTACCTGCAATGGGCCGAGCCAAACTTTGAAGATCGAGTCCTGATGAAAAGCGATCCTGATCTGCCAGTCGAGGACTATCTGAGGATGTCGCGGGAAATCTTGGACACCCAAGTTCATACTCTGGGGACAGGGTAAGTATAAGTCTCTTTGCCACAGATGCGCTTCGAGTTTCCCTTACCCGCAGCAGAAGAACAAGTGAACTGACAGAACGTGGTGGCGGCAGGTGGGTTAAAGAGCTTGGCGGGCACTTCGAGGCAGAGGGACTGGAGAACGTGGTCAGTGTGCAAGGCAATATCGGTAAAACTTGGGTGCACCCATTTAGCACCTGCATGCAAACTGTATATCAAGAACTGCTGGGCGGCATGGGAGCAGAGAGACGCGAGCGCTTGCAGCCAATTGTGGAGAAGGGTCTCGCAGCGGCTCAAAAGGGGGTTTGTTGGGACACACCGAGAATCTTCACGGTGGGACAAAAGGCTGAACGCTGAGGGAACCCTTGGAACAAGTCACTATCGAGAGATGTGGACTCTTGGCATGGAAATAGACTGCAAAGGATTTGTAGGCGAATAGATATCCTGCGATGACCCAAAGGATGAGCTCTACCTGCGAACACCGTGAGCCTCGTTTCAAGCCCTGCGTGCATCCCTCTAACCTGCCTGAACGCCTGAACACCCCAAGTAGAGGTCATCAATTGCCGTATCCCACGTCTTCGGCGCCAGTTGTTGCAACGGAACCACTCGCAAGTCGCAACACTTGTCACTGCCACGCCAATTTCCCCACGAAGCATCCCCTGGGCGGTAGCTCTCACCGCTTACGCTCAAACCAGCCACTCGTGCCCGCAAGGGCGACAGTTGTATCCATCACGGTCTCGCCAATGTCGAGATAATAGCCAATCCACTTCTTGACATTATCGTTCTCGGATATAGTATCGGATTTGAAGCTAGGGCTAAGGCCCAGAAGGTGGGCAAATGTTAGCCTTTGTGTGTGTTCCCGCGAAAGCCGGAAAAGGGACATCTCGGACGACAAGCATCTTGGGGGATGAGGTTGGAGCGTATCCATGGTACGCGAGGAGACACTTCGACAATGATGGATGCACTCGGAAGAGTCAAGCAAATTCAGACGTACGTGAGGCCCGTTGAGCGCTTCATGCCAGCCAGAAAGGCCGAAACTATCAAAGAACAGTGGTTAGCAAAAGCTCCCTTGACTGAATAGAGTAAGGATGGGGCGCGAAAACATACTTAATACGGCATCGAAGGCGTAATGCGTCAGTCGACCAAGCTTTCCCCAAAGACCGAGTGTCAGTAAATTCAGGAACTATAAAAGAGAATTAGGCGCTGCTGCCAGCAGAGCAAGGTGAGGCCATGAAGCCACGCAGAGTCCGTCGATTGTGGGGGATGAGGGAGACGGTGGTGACTGACCACCATATTTGCGGTCGGCGGGAGTTATCGTCTTGCGCTGAGAGGCGAAGGAGGTTTTGCGCGATGGATAAATCTGCGAGCTGTGACAGGCAGAGGAAGAGAGAAGCCGTATTCGATGTTTGTTGTCTTCGACAGCGACAGGAAAGCGGTCCTGTGTTCTGGTGTTCTGTTGATCAGCCGATGTGACACGGCGGTGCGGGTCGCTTGGTGCCTGATACGATATTCGCAGGCAGCAACATTGCGATTAGTAAGAACGTCCACCGATTGGAGCTCCACCACGCTGCCCTGATAGCGACATTGATGAGCTCCCCATCCTCGACTCCCGGCTGGCTTTGGCAAACAACATCCCAACCACCGCAGCCATGATCTCCTCGCGCCTCTCCCGCCAGCTGCTCAGGCGCACCGCGCTCTCGGTCCCGCGAGTCCGCACCTACGCCTTCTCGGCCAACGACCAGTACGAAACCAACACCGCCAACCCTCCCAAACCCGTGCCCAATGTCTCCAAAACGAACGAATTGCCCATTGAGACGCCGCACCGCGATGCGCCAATCCAGGAGTCGGTTGAGAAGGGAGAAGAGCTGAGAGTCCAGCAGGCGCCGAACCGGAAGGGCGTCTGGAGCAGGAGTCAGAATCCGAGGGAGAAGGCTATGACGGGCCCGAGGTTCGAGCAGACCATAATGGAAATGCAGGTGCGTGCTGCATTTCATTCCTGATGTTGCACTTCCGTATAGCTATCTGAGGATTGCTGATGGGAAGATGTTACTGAGAAGAACATGAGGTGGCTGCTGGCTTGAAGCTACGGACGAGTTATTCCATACAGCCTCTCCTCTATCTGGCGACATGATTGGGACTTTGTGCGAACTGATGACTGACACATTTTACAGCCTGCACCAGAAGCAGCCATTGAGCTCATCCACAAGCAGCCTGTTCGCTGGGTACACGAGAGGACCGTTGAGTGCGACGGTGGAGGAGGACCGCTTGGCCATCCTCGGATATTCATCAACGTCGACAAGCCCCAGATTTGCTGGTGCACCTACTGCGGCTTGCCATATGTGAGTTTTCCCGCCCTTGAGAGGTCTTCAAGTCGTCCTGTTAGGGCCAAGCCATTTGCGAACATCGGGCGTGATCTGGGGCTGACAGTCTTTCAATTACAGGCCCACGAACACCACAGAAAGCATCTGGAATCTCTTCCTTCTACCTCATATCCTCTCGAGCCTCTGGGTCACCCTGCTGAAGTTCCAGAGTCTCAAAGAATCACAGACGAAGCATTGGGACAGCGGTAAAGGGGTAAGGGGGTTCTGGAAAAGGGGAAGTCTGGGTGTACATAGATATTTGACTGCGACCGTTGAACCGTACCAGAAGCATGATTCCACGCTTCTGCGGCCACACAGGATTGCTCCGAAGCAAGCCATAGTCCTTTGACGTTGTGATGCCATGAAAACATTTATGTACAGTCAGGTGAAGAGAACCGGCGTTCGGCCTTGATTTTTACTTCCGAGAGTCTCGTCCCAATTACTTCATTGAACGGTTCAAAGGCTCTCACTGTTGATTATTTCTACAGGACTATTCCCAGTAGTTTAAGGTGGACTATTCCCAACCATCTGGATTCTGGCTTTGTTTAACAACTCGAAATCTACAGCTGGCAGTGGCCTGTTTGCGGACTCTTTTCGCCAAAATGAATCTCAAAGCGCAAGACCGCAAATCGCGAACAAGGAGCGCAAGTTATATTCTGTTCGTCGGTCTAGACCTTATGTGTGTCACTCAGCCCACCTCAAAGGAAAACCTCCTGCACTCCGAAGCAGTGCTTTACCTCTTCTCTCCCTGGATGGTAGCCACCACATTCCTCGTGTGCTTCGCTCTCCTGAACTCCAGATGCCAGATGCCCTGCCATGTACCCGTCATCAGCTTCCCGTCGCGAATGGGGATCGTGACACTGGCGCCAATCAGTGCGCTCTTGACGTGTGCCGGCATGTCATCCTTGCCTGTAGACCGTAAAGAAACATCAGCATTCAGATTCGTTCCCAAGCAACTCTCGAAGTCTTCTGTCAAGACATCCGCATCATCCTTTCCTTCATACATCCACCTATCCTTCACTCCCGCTGACATGTAGAGCCCCCGGTACTTCACAACTTCAAGCGCCTTCAAACATTGATAGCAACATACCTTCACAGCTGTGCCTATACAAATCCCCCTTGTGGTCCTCCGGCACGATCCGATCCAGAGCATCGCTCATATCGGCCCTCACATCCTCGTCCCAGTTCTCATTCAAGCTCAGCGCGGCACTGGTATGCTGCATGAACAAATTCAGCAGGCCGACTTTGTAGTCTTTGATTTCGGGGATCGAGGACACGATGTGGTCGGTTATGAGGTAGCTGCCGCGGGCGCGCGAGGGGAGGGAGATTGTCTTGGAAGTCCAGGAGGAAGACATCGTCTCTGCAGGGTAGATGTCGCCGGAATTGGGAACGAGGGATCGCGCGGATGTGGATGAGAGAGGCGAGAGGAGAGGCGCGAGGAAGGGGAGTGGGATGGTGAGGAGGCGCAGGCTGGTGGTGAGGGCGGAGTGGAAGAGGCTGGGGAAGAAACAGCAGAGGAGGAGGGAAAGCAGGAGGATGTTCGTTGTTGAGCTTGTAAAGAATTGGGACTCGGATGGTCGCGACGAGTGCTTGGCTGCAGGTAGCGACGGTTCTTCTTCCTCCTCGGCGGGGGAAATTGCGGGTTTGTTGATGTCGAGTTCGTAGAATTCGGGCATGGCTTTGGAGCTTCGCGGTGAGTTATTTTGGAGGGGCAGTGGGTCGATTCCTAGACCGACGTCATATCCCGCGATCCAAGTCACGAAAATGTTCAAGAGTAAGGTATATAAGGTGCGTAGCAACGATTATACTGGGATCCAGGGATTGAGAATTTGAGATATTATATGTTGCTGTTGCTTTCATCAGTGGTTTTGCGAAGGATGAGGCGAGGGAGTCCCAGAGTAAAGCTTCCTCTCAATCGAGTCAATGCTCAAACTTGCAGTGACAAGTCCTCTGCTTTTGGTATATTGCTTTGAATTCTGGGAAAGCCGCCTTTTCTCCAAACGCCAAACCCGTGCATATCGCTCATTGAACGCCGTTCCCCTCGTGCTCCTGCTTGATGTTGTCGCCGTTCTCCGTCCCGCCAGCCAGTACCTTGGTCTTGGGCACGTAGTCATCTGGTCCTCCTCCTGGTGTCACAGCAACGGCATTGCCTTCTTCATCCACGAACTCGAAGTTATATCGCGAGAGAAGGTGGGGAATGGCGGATAACTGAGGTCCGTATCGCGCCGTGTTGTCGTAGAGCTCGAACAGTGGGACCGCAAGCAGCTTCATGTTCTTGGGGACGCTCAAAACCTCTGCCAACTGTCAGTCAATTGAAGCTCGTGTGTTTGGTGGTAGTCACGCACTTTGGCGTGGAAGCTGGATGAAGTACAGCTTCTTGCACTCCTTCGGTCTCGAGACGTGCGCCGGGATGAATGGGTACATGAAGGTCTCGAAATTCGGCCTCCACCATTGGGCCAGCGTGTCGCCAATTTCCCACTCATCATTGACGCCCTCGCCGCTGAATTGGGTGCCTACAGGCGCCAGTCTCTCATTCAGGCGCGACTTGAAACCCTCAACTTCATCATCGTCATGGCGCAGGTAGTCGCCCGGCAGCTTGAAGAAGGCGTTCGCGATCTGCAGCATGAGAATGTGCGGGTGGTTGTGCTCGTGGCAGACTAAAATGCCCTCACAGGTTCTGCGCATGCCATATTGGTCGTAGTGTTCCTCGAGGCGCTTGAGACGCGCCAGCACCGAGGGATCTTCTTCGGGCTGGTTCTCTTTGGTGCCAAAGGTGTAGTTGGACAGCGGGTACAGGCGGATGGTCTTGGGCTGGTTGGCGTTGAAGGACTTGGGCAGAATCGGCGGGTAGGAGGTCTGCAGAGCGGTAGTCGTTATGGTCGACATGTTGGCTGCCGGTGGATTGAGGAGCTGACCAGGTCTCAATATGCTGGGAGAGGTGGGAGAAAGGGCAGATGGGGAAGCACACTGCACAGGCAAATACCGCAAGGCTGGCGAGTTTGACTGGGGAGCTCACGCGAGGCTGAACATCGTCGTAAGAATTGACATGGAGCTAGTAAGCTACGGGACCAATGCAATTCGGGAATGTATCTTTTATTAGTTATGACTCTAATTTCTCAAACCTACCTCATTCATAATGAATAAGCTCCAGCTCTTTCACTTTTTTCAGAGCCTCGAGGACAAGGAGAATGCAAGAAATGCCGGATTGCATGTTTGCGACGACCCTGAGATAGTACGAGCAAGATCAGGACTAGCTTTTCCTGCATTTTGAAGCTCCAGACCGGATCTAGCTCGCCCCCCAAGAAATACCCGGTGCACTCACTTCCACGCTTCCTGCTTGCATTGTTTGGACTTTGAGTCTTGAGGGTATCTAGGTATGCAGTAGCACACCCTTTATGTACAAGCCTCGAGGACCTCTCCGCTCATCCTCTCCATGAAACCCAATGGCAAGAAATGATCCAACGCCCAACCCCCTTTCCCACATGATATACTCAACAAAGACCATGCAAATTCCGCCACCGCCTCCCTCGGCCTCCAGTCCGCAGCTGATAACAGCATGGCTACCAAACCCTCTCACAAACAAGTATATCCTCAGAAAACGCGCACTTTCCAGACGGCCTTCCTGAACAACTGAACCGCCTGTACCATGACCCACGTGACGATCAGACCAGCCCAAACGCCGTGGATAATGGCTCCCGCAGCCAAGATTCTGGCCTTCTCCCACAGTCCCCACAGCACTGACATCACTGGCCTTGTGGTATACGGCACAGTCTGATCCTTAGGAACCGCAGTCACCAGTCTTGTAGCATCCGTAGCATCGCCATCCTCGGCATCGCCCTCTGCTCCATCTACTACTGTCGTCTCCGGCTCCAAAGCACCGGCAAGCTGCCACGCAACCTGATTATTGATCTTCTCCCACGTCGCCTTCGCCGCCAGCTCCGTCCCCTTTTTACCCATCTCCTCGCGCAACCTCTCATCCTCACCCAGCTTCTGTACACGTGACACAAACGTGTCCAAGTCATCCGGATCAACCAAGTAGCCCGACTCATCATGGGCTACAATCTCCGACGGTCCGCCTTCATTGCGAGCTACCACGGGGATGCCACTCGCCATAGCCTCCAACACCACCAGTCCAAATGTCTCTGTAATCGAGCTATGCAAGAACACATCGGCACTAGCATACGCCCTTGCCAGCATCTCGCCCTCCAAAAGGCCGGTAAACGTGACCTTGCCCTGCAACACGGGGGTTGAGAACATGTCATGGATGGTTTCCGCAACGGCCGGATTGCGATTTCCACCAACAACCAACAGCTTGAAAGGGACTTTCTTGTCAGCCAGGGAGGTGGCGACTTTGGCGAGAAATTCGTAGCCCTTCTCAGGCGCGAGACGGGCTACCGAGAGCAGGATGAGCTCTTTGTTAGGAGCTAGTTCCGAGCGGTAGCTTTCGTCTCGTCGCGAGGGGTTGAATAAGTCAGTCTGCACGCCTCGACGCAGGCATTGCATCTTGTTTTCCGGAACGCCGGCGCGAACAAGATACTGGGCGACGTAGGATGAAGGATAGAAGATGGTGCGGACGGAAGGGTGTTTGAAGAGATAGCCTTGGACCCAGCGGAAAACAAAA
Organism: Cyclaneusma minus; assembly: GCA_037179335.1. NCBI lineage: Eukaryota > Fungi > Ascomycota > Leotiomycetes > Marthamycetales > Marthamycetaceae > Cyclaneusma > Cyclaneusma minus. Next base: position 198,812 of record JAKZHN010000049.1, on the reverse strand, counting down.
GTCGCCCATTGGTCAAGTGGGTAGGGGAAGAGGATCTCGCAGTATGCTGAGAGGTCTGTTTGAAAGTTGAGGAGAACCGGGGGCTTTTGGCGAAGACCGCGGAGCTCGAGGAGAATTTGAAAACCGAGGGAGGCAGGGCTGGCGAGGTAGATTAGATCGGGGTCGAAGGTGCGTTGGAAAAGACGGTCGATCCTGAAGGGGAAGACTACGGAAAGCGTGGGGTCGTAGGGGAGTGGGTAGCCGTGTAGTCGAATTTCGAGTCCTTCATGCCCGAATGCATCTCTTGTCACGGTTGTCGAGCTCAATCGATGGCCTTGCTGAGGTGCAACCACGGCAATATCGACTTCATGATCTCGCAGGTAGCGAATCAGGTTTGATGTTGTTCTTGAAACCCCATTGACTGGCCCCAACGATTCAGTCGCAAGCAGCAGTTTCTTTCCCCTCAAAGCCTCTGGAAATGGCAGAGTATATTTGATCTGTTCCTGGCGCTGCTCCACACTTTTCCCTCGAGCGTCCGGCTTCACGTCCGTCGCCATAATTGGTGAGAAGGGCCAGGAAGTAGTAGGGCAGACTCAATGTGAAGTTTCGCACAAAGCTGAAAACTTGGTATTCGATGGAGGTGTACAAACACAGGCAGAAGAAGAAGAAGAAGCAGGACTTGTAGTAAATGATGAAGCCGTAGCAGGTATGTAGTTTGTTCTTCCCGCGTCAGATGATGAGCATCATCGGGGAAAGAATGAGACACTTGACAGGTGGGAGGCGACAAGAGGGGGAGAAGTCCGAGCAAGGGCCGCTGGCTGTGATAGATATTGGAGAAGCAAGTCACACAGAGCTGGTGCAGACTGCAGCTCCACAGCTCAGTTCAAAGCATTTTAGCCGTGGCGTCTTTGTGCGGCGACGATGCGAGTCCAATGGCAGCAGGGGACGGCAATATGGGAGCAATGCAGGCTTCCTATTGGCCCGAGGTTTTGCGGAGAGACAGAAATGAGAGTAGGGAAATGCGGCGACGGGGGAGAGAAGAGAAAGGAGAGCGCCTTCGACTTATTCAGGACGTGGATGGCTCAGACTGACCAGAACCGTAGAACGACTCTGGAGCGGTCACCGGACGGGGTAAAGCAAAGTAACGACAGCTTGATGCGGCAGAACTCAGCATTTTATCCGGCACTTTTGTGAGTCTCTTGACTTGGCAGACATTCCTCGTTGACGCAGCCGCATATCTTCAAGTCGCATGCGTGGATGAGATTCAGAAATGTCCGCCGCGACCCCACTCACTTGGACCAAGCTCCCTGCATCATGTTGTACAGCAACTTCGCCGGTACAACGCGAAGAGAACTACGTGTAGTGCAGACAAGCGTATATGATGTGTAGCAAGCTCCGGGAGCGAGTCGACGCAGCCAGAAGGCAGGCCAGCGATTGGCGCACGTGCGTCACTAGCCAGCCTCGGCAGCGCGCACATTCGTTATCGGCTTCCCGCTCTATCAGAAACGTTGATTCAGCCTCGTGGACCCTGCAGCGCCGTCACTGGTGGAACATCTTCGCTCGCCCTCCAGACCACCACCTCGTCCACCGCAACACACACATGTCAACGACGCCCTCTGCTTGACTGGCCTTGAGTCGTGCCCGCCTCGCCTGCCGAATGCGACGATAACGGCGACCTGACAGGCACTGCCTTCGAGAGACGTCATGCGACGGCAACACGACGGCAAGAGAGCTGTTCGTGTGCCTCCTTGCCTTGGCCGAGAGACGCTTGGCCTCGGCCTTGCAATGTCCTCTGCATTGACATGTCTTCCCTTATGATCCCCAAGGCCTGGATTCCCGACGAGAACCCTTGCACGTCTGTCTGCGGGTGCAGTGTGGGGAAAGCGTACGAGGGCCTGCTTCGCTTTCCAACACTGCTGTGCTTGCATCTCATCCTCCTCTGCCACACCCAGAGGTGGCCTGCTGAGTGACAGCAGGAGATGATCAACCGCCGGCCAAGCTGCCTATCATTCCTGCTGCCTGCGCCCAGCTGATGGCAAATGGAGATTGCAATATCATCCCAGTGTCTTTGTCTGTGTAAGTGGTGCGGGAGCCTGTATGTACTGTGTGGGGGTTAACAAGCACGCACGTGTGTCACCGAAAGTACCTACCGGCTACTCATGACAAGACTATATCTTTTTTTCCCCTCCCGTCAAGTCTATCCCGACTTCTTCCTTTACATACTTGCGCTTCCCCCCCTTTCCCCTTGCCATTACTTCTTGAACTTCGAAAGTACCTGCTTCCGACCCAAAACCAAGCATCCACTCCCCTCTTCCCGCACATTCTTTGTCTTTTCACATCCGGCATACCAGCCCAGCTCCAGCCTCGCGATAAGCAATTGGCCAAGCTCGTGCCATTCACGCGAATCACACACTTTCTCCTGCTCACCTGAGTTTTGAAGAGAAGGCTAAGCCCTCGTATCGCTCGAGTCCGCTCTTCCGCTTCATCTCACTTCCTCCAAGACCGCGGACGAGGCTCGTCCCGCAGTAACCATAGCTTGCAAGGTGATCTTGCGTTTGCGGAGGAGGGTTAGGTCGTCCACGGACAAGACCATGGCTGAGTACGACAGTCGTTCCAACGATGCCTCCACGGCGCCGACTACGCCCGATGGGAGCTTGACTTTCAGCCCGGTCTTGCAAGCTACCCAGTTGATCGATGCCTTCGAGCTGGGCCCCTCGGTTGTTCGAAACATCTGCTGCATAGGCGCGGGCTATGTCGGTATGTGGCTTTCCTACCGAACTTGGAGTCTGAATTGGAACTATTCATTACCCACTCCAAGCAAGTGCTGAGAGGGTATTTTGAGAGACGCAGGTGGTGCTCTGTGCCAGCCGTCAGAGACGTGATCGCCTTTTCCAGCGAACTCTTACCACCAACAGCCTCGGGAGTCATGCGCCGAATTGAAGAACTTGGATCATACTGCAGATGTGCTGACTTTGTTTCCCAACATTTCAGGAGGTCCGTCTGCTGCAGTGGTAGCCAAGCATAACCCCTCGGTTCGAGTAACCGTAGTTGATCGAGATGAGTCTCGCATCCGAAGGTGGCAGTCCAACCATCTACCCATCCACGAAAACGGACTTCATGAGGTCGTTCGATTGGCGCGCGACGGAACGAAGGCTCGGAAATTGCCGCAATCTTCGAGCCAACCCGCCGACAGCGAAGCCACCGGCGAAGATGAGCAACTTGGATCGGACCGTCAACCCAACTTGTTCTTCTCAACCGACATCTCGGGCTCTATCAGAGCTGCAGACCTGATATTCCTTGCTGTGAATACTCCCACGAAAGCAAGAGGAATCGGCGGAGGTTGCGCGACAGACATGAGCGCATTGGAAGGGGCAGTCAGGGAGCTTGCAATGCACGCAAAGCCAGGCGCCATATTGGTGGAAAAGAGCACTGTGCCGTGTGGAACTGCAGATCTGATATACAAGATTGTAAGCTGCTCTGAACCACTTGCCGGGGGTCCAAGAATTGTTCTTCCCCTGACTGAAATCGCATCTTGATATCACATCGAGCATGGGCATACTAACCAGAATACAGCTCGCTTCTCATCGGCCGGGCGTCCCCTTCCAAGTCCTCTCCAACCCCGAATTTCTCGCCGAAGGAACAGCCATTGCCGACCTGGAATCCCCAAGCCGCGTGCTAATCGGCTCAGAGGATACACCAGCGGGCCACGCTGCGGCGGCCGCTCTGGCCGATATCTACGCCTCCTGGGTGCCCATCCCCAAGATCATAACCATCAACGTGTGGTCCTCCGAGCTTGCCAAGCTCGTCGCTAACGCCATGCTCGCCCAGCGCATCAGCAGCATCAATAGTATCTCGGCCATTTGCGAGAAAACCGGTGCCTCCATCACTGAAATTTCGCGCGCAGTAGGTCTCGATCCGCGCATTGGACCCAAATATCTGAACGCCGGAATTGGCTTTGGCGGCTCGTGCTTCCGCAAAGACATCCTCAGTCTCGTCTACCTCGCCTCGTCTCTTGACCTGCCCGAAGTGGCTGAGTACTGGCGCTCTGTAGTGTCCATCAATGAATACCAGCACGAGCGCTATGTGCGAAACGTCATACGCTGTCTCAATGGTTCTTTGACAAACAAGAAGATTAGCATTCTGGGCTTCGCATTCAAAAAAGATACGGGCGATACGAGGGATTCGCTGGCGCCAGCAATCATTAAAGCGTTGCTTGAGGAGGGCCCGAGGGAGATTGCCGTGTATGATCCTTGCTGCAAGCCAGAGATGGTGAGGCGTGAGATCGCGCGCTTCCTCGGCGTGGACTATAACAGCAGCGGCTCGAGCATCTTTGCACCCGAGGGACCCATCATGTTGTGCACGGATCCGTACAAAGCATGCGAGAACTCAAGTGCGGTGCTGGTGCTGACGGACTGCGATGAGTTTCGAAGTGCTAGTGCCCCAGTGCTTTGCAAGCCAACCAAGGCGGACGGCAAGGTGGCTGTGATGCCAGCAGAAGCTTCGCCTGTTGACCTTGTGGTGCCAAAGGCTGAGTTGGAATATCTCAATGTGCCCAAGCCGTGCGAAGCTTCGTGCTTCGATTGTCTGGAGGAAGCCGAGGAGAAGCAGACAGGGGTGGAGAAGATGGCAGGAAAGCAGGTGCTGGACTGGGCGCGGGTTGCGTCAGGTTTGGATGTGCCAAAGTGGGTTTTTGATGGAAGGGGTGTAGTGGAGGAAAAGGGGATGCGGGAGCTGGGTGTTAAGGTCCTGGGAATTGGGAGGATGGGCGGTTGATGTGTTTGGAGTGGTTGGTTTCGTGTAGATGCTGGCGAGGTGTTGTATGAGAAGACTTGGTGAGCATGTAGTTGTAGCGGTGAGGGTTTCGGCGGTGGGCATAAGGGATATCGGATATGGCTGCAGCGTTTAGGAGGAGTTGGGCTTCATTTTGCATCTTGCTGCTTTGTTTTACCTTTGGGGCAACCCAGAGGAATGAGATATCATGACTTGGAATCTGCATGGTTCCAGACCCCCTGATGAAAAATGAATAGACCTTTCTATTCCCAATGGTTTTATAAGCGGAAGATCATGAGGTCGAAATCGCACTTACCAAGAGGGTCTTTGTGATTGTGAATTCACAATCACATCTGAATTCTGAACAGATGTGAGGTGTTCAAGAGATTCGTGTAGGAAAAATGGGAAGCTCATGGGATAGACAGGCTCACGGTGAGATCAGCACTTTCGTGAGCCCCGTATTCCCAACTTGGCACTGTGCTTTCCTTAGGACAAGGGCTACAGATTAGAGCCGCTGTTGTCTATTCAGGGGCAATTCTCAAGCCGTTCATCGACTGATCCTGAACACTCGACAGCACACAGGACTTCGCGTCGAGTCGCCACTATTAAGTGACAAGCAGAGTATCCAGACACTCTTTCATAGCCCTCGCCGTGTTTCTTCGGCAATATACCTATGCACTTTGGGAAAGTCGGAAGAATCACTTGCAGCATCCCAAGGCGCTCGACACGTGTGAGAAGTAGCTTCATTAACCTCATAACATTGATTTGGTGATTGGCCTTACTAAGTCTTTCTCCGCTTCTTATTCGACTGCCGATTCCTTGCCACATCTTCTTCCGTCTTCACCTCATCCTCTAGCTCCTCATGCAGCTGCTCTTCCGCAGCCTCGTCCGTTCCCTCTGATGCGACTTCTTTGTCTTCGTCTTCATCATTTGGTTCCTCATCTTCCTCCTTCTCTTCGTCAGCCTCGTCGTCATCAGGTGATTCGTCGTCACCAGCATCACTGTCGAAGCCCTCGAACTCGTCCTCCTCGTCCTCGTTTTCGTTCGACGATTCGGCGCCCTCAGTTCCCGCCTCGCCATCTTCTCTCTTTCTCTTCCTGCCCATCTCTCCGAGCCTGCCCACCTTGCCATCAATACCACGCACTTCCTCTTCTTCTTCGGTCTTAGGAGGGGCTGTGAACCAGGGTATCTTTCCTCTTAAGAAGTCGTTAAGCACCATCTTCGCCACACCATCGACATCAGGCTCGCCACCCTTGAGTAACCTTCCTCCTTTCCTTGCCAACATCTCCAAGAACTCCATGTGCGTAGTGTAGCCTGTTAAAGCATAAGTGCGCTCCATATGCTGGGGTTTCGTCTTCCTGAGTACGGCTGGAATGTACTGTTCTGGGTTCTCGACGTTCTCGACGCGGACGACGCCACGTAATAAGATGTCCTCTGGTGTGTCGGTCGTACTGGGCGGGACAACACCAGGACAATCAATTAGGTAGATGCGCTTCATAAGGGTGATGTATTGCCAGACCTTGGTCTCGCCTGGGATGGGTGCAACAGTACAAACCTTCTTTTTGCGAAGGGTGTTGATGATGGACGATTTGCCGGTATTCGGGTAGCCGATGAAGCCGACAGAGATTTGTTTGCGGTCAGAATGTATGGAGGAGAATTGGCGGAGAAGTTGGATGAGAGAGCCTTTGCCGAAGGAGTTGGTGATGGAAGCATGAAAGGCTAAGGTCGGGCGGTCTTTCGAGAGGTAGCGGACCCATGAAGCCTGGAAAATGTCAGCAGCTGTTGCGGAGACCTTTCCACAATCACACAGGAGTATGAATTGGAATGTATGAATCATTACTAAGAAAACCACCACAAGCCACCAAAGAAGCGGAGGTGGTCTTCAACTCAAACGAAACATGCCCAAACTCTTTGCGACAGGCTTCCCAAGACGGAAAGCCGTCTACTCAACGTCCAGAAAGGATATGAGCGGCGAGAATGGAGTTGATCTACCAAAGTTGTAACAGACTTCCTTCCAATGAAATCACGCAGATGCAAAAGCAAATGCGGAAGGAGCCTTGACTTAACGATGGAACCAGGGGAGGTGAGGGGAGGGGACGAGATTAGGATATCAAGGAGGTTGGGGAACTTACAGCAACGCTCGTCGGGACCAAATCGCACTTGTTCAGGACGAATATCAAGTGCTTGTGTGGTGCCTCCTCCTTGATGTACTTCTCAACACTTCGACACCTTGTTCCCAAGGGATCTCGAGCGTCGAGAACGTGAATCACAACATCCGAAGAATCAATGACCTTGTACAGCTCATTCCAGATTCTTTTGCTCTGACCCTTGCTGAAAATCGCCTCTCTTGCACTCGTAATCTCGCCATCCACCACGACTGTGTCTTCGCCAGCCAGATCGGCATCAGGACCCGAGTTACCACTCAGCAGCTTGGCTTGCTCGAGTCGGTCCAGATAGGTCTCGTGGCTCTTCATGCTATCGTCGGCCAGGTCTTCCAGCGAGGCCACGCCCAGCTTGACCCGTTTGCGCTGTGCCTTCGGACCGAAGACGTCTGAGAAGGGTGCGGCTTCGACCGTCATCTTGGCCTGGTGCTCCTTGACACCGTTCTTTGTCTGGCCATCCTGGATCAAACTCAGCGGCAGCTTGTTCGACTTGAGCAGCACCGAGTATGGATCTGATGCTCTCTCCTCCATGGCCGTCCTGAATTTGGAGAGGGCATCCTGGGTGATGACTCGAGAATTGGTGAACCATTTCCTGTTCGGCTCGATCCGTGCAACTGGCTTCTCTCGAGACTGGAAGGTGGCGGCCTTTGTGATTTCACCGGCAGCATTGCGTTGGGCCTTGCCCTCCTTGAACATATTCAGGGTCTTCACCTTCTTCGCAGAGCTGGGCGCACGGGTCAATCATGGTGGAGGAGCTGGATGGAAGGGTGCAGTGCGTACCGATAGAAGTTTTCGCCCTTGACTTTGACATTGGCCATGCCATCGCCGACCTTCCCCTGCCTCACCTTGCGCGCAGCCTCTTTCTTGCCGGAGCCCATGATGGTAGTAAGTCGTCACTGGACGACGAGGGCGGGGCGGCGACAGTGTTGTGGTTGTCTGGTGCTTGGTGGTTGAGAAAGAAGGTGTCGAGAAATTTTGGAGCGCAGCTTTCCGCCAAAAGATTAATTGTGCAGAGTTCGCTTGTGGCGCACGGCCGGCCTAACTCGTCTCCGTCGCTCCGGTCCAAGCTTGCCAGCCACATGCGGCGCAGCCGAGCCTCTCGCCGGCGGCCAAAAAATCATCGATGTTGCAACTCCAGTCCGACGTCGATATCCTCGAGGGAGTCCGGGCCATTGCCTCTCTACACCTTAGCCATGCCGCCCTCCATATCCCGGGGCTCATTGAGCTCTCTACTACGCTCCAAACCATGCGCGCCAATTCCTCCACATAGCCGCTCTTTCACCACCTCTCCCTCCCTCCTCAGTATCGGCCCTGAATCCCCCAAATTCATCGAAATCCCAAAAACTCGCCAACCCGGCCCCAAGGCACCCATTCACATCAAAGGCACGCTTCCCCTGCCGCGGAATCTCTTCAAAGGCCCCAAATCCATCAAGAAAATCACTCCCAACTATCTCGCCGCCGCAACCCCCGAGCCCACCGCCTCGCGCCACCTCTCCCCGCCCCAAAATGACTATATTGCCTGGAAGCGCGCCATCGCCGACTCGCGCCGCCGTAACCTGCGTGAAGGACTGGTCCTCCTGCACAGACGCAAAGTGCGCGCCGAGCGCACCGTCGCCGCCCGGTCCGCCGACAAGCAGGCTGAGCGTCAAGCACGAGTCGAAGCACCCAAGAGAGAAGACGAGAGGTTGACGGAGCCAACCATCACCCAAGCCATGAAACGCGTGAAGCTCAACGGCGTGGTGCCGGATCCGAATCGCGAGCAGCGGATTGCAGAGATGCGAGCAAGGACACAGGCCGTTCAGGCAGAAAGAGAGGAAAGGATGAAGGCGGCGCTGCATAATCTGTATATGCAGGCGAGGAACTTCATTACGACGGAAGAGCAGCTGGAGCAGGTTATTGAGACTCAGTTCGTGGAGAAGCCGTTTGAGAAGGTGAAGCCGGGTGCGAAGAACGTGTGGGAGGCTTACAATCCGCCGCCAACTGTACAAGATATGCTGAGGGATGTTACGGGCAGTTCGGATAAGGCAGTTCAGCTTCATAAGAGCGCGGCGACATTGACGAGTGAGCGGGTTATGAGGTTGGCCGAGGAATTGACTGGGGGGAAGATAGAATAGACTTTGCTGTATGTTGTGGGCGAGGTGTGTATATTAGTTTCAAGGGTGTCATCCTGCGGTCGCAGTTCACTACTTTAGCACAGTGGGCTTGAAAATGGTTGGAAGCTCCGTGTCAATATTTATATTTATGCTGCAATGATGCTACTTCGACATCTATTGCTACTCCCGTTGAACGCCGAGCTTATGCGATGGAAATACGAAAGCAAGCAAGCCACGCGCAAGGAGGCTAATGTATAGTCGGTATGTTTCTTACAGTTCTGTACATGTATCTGCCTACCCCAGATCATCGCTTCTCGATCAGCAGAATGTGCATCGCGGCATAAGCCAAAGCAACAAATACGCCCGCAAAAATGCCAAGTCGAAGCACGTCATCCCACAGCGCAAGATTGTTGAAGCCAAAAGAGCTCAGAATCGAAGCACCAGGAACAGTGATGTCTAAGCCATACTTGTGGTCCACCAGCGTCAAGTAGGTGACTTCGTTGACAATGAGAGACTCAAAGGCATAATGGAATATCGACAAGGTCTGCAGCCACAAAGCAGCTTTGGGTATCGCATCGCGGTTGAGCAGCAGGCCGGCGAAAAGCAAGCTGAAGAGCATCACCAGACTCCCGATCAAGTTTGCGACGCCGCCATCTTTGCAGACGATGCCAATGAATAAACAGATGGCTGCTGCCGCCAGATTGAAAAGCACCAAAACCAGGATGAACTTGAAGAAGTGCTTAGCGTCAGGTACAAGGCCAGTCATGGGGTATACGATCGCTCCCATGATGATTGGCGGTATGAGGCGCAAAGGCACAATGTCAAAAATCACCTTGGCCGAGAAGTAGGTGATGGGGGAATAGTAGCCATTTGCTCTTTCTCGGACGAAAAGGAGTCGCTCGTTGGCAAATACGGTCAAGCTGGTGAGCGTACTGAAGCCGAAAAGTGCCAGAAGGAAGAAGAAAAGACCAAGACGGTTTTGAAAGCCTGGGATATCGTCGGTCAAGCCGTAGAACAAGAAGCCGGATAAGACGGCCAGGACAATGGCGATAGCGTAATGGGTGAGCATTAGCATCGGGTTTCGATAGAGGTTGCGCCATGTTCTTTGCGAGAGGATTGCAAATTGTCGAGCATAGCCGACCCGAGCATAACCTCTTCCCATCGTGCTGCTATGGCCATTGGGCTGTGAATGGCCGTTGGCACTTCCGTTTGCATCTCGAGCACTGGTGATAGCTGCGTGGATGTCCTCATGCACGTTCCCGGCAACGTCTGACTGAGCGTAAGCATTGACAAGGATATCCAACTCGGTCCCTGTCGCCGATGCAGCAGGAGGTAGATCATGGAGATCGTCCAGTATTTGAGGAGGCACCTGCCCTGCTTGCTGCCTAGATAATCTGAGCCACTGCTGATTCGCGGCAGCGCTGTCGTCAAGTGGTTCGCTCGCTGGTGATCCGGGGGTTTCGATCTCGCTCTTTTTGCGTGTGAAAAGTTCTCGGTCCTGCCTTTGCTTCACAGAGTCTCTTCGCTTCCCTTTCGGCCGTCTGATGGAAGAAGCACCCGGGCTGCCGACAGTGCTGTCATCGAAACTATTCCCCGAAACACTCGCAATCGACTTCACAGCTCTGGTGCTGCTTGGACCGGTGCTCCTGGCATCAGTAATGCTCACCGAGGTGAGATCGTCTTCCAAAGGTGTTCGTGGTGTTCCGGCGTGCATAGTAAGATCCACTAGATAGTCGGCAATGTTGAATCCAGGGGGACAGGAGTATCCGATGTGGTCGAAGTAGTTCTGGCATTGGGAGAACTCCCCTGAGTACACAGTCTTCCCCTTGGCCAGAAGTACCAATTGGTCAAATAGAGCGACGATGTTGGATCGAGGTTGATGGATCGTGAAAATGACAGTACGCTTGTAGGTTTTGGCGAGAGTGACGAGACATTCAATGACATTGAAGGCATTGTAGGCGTCGAGTCCACTGGTCGGTTCGTCCAGGAAAAGGATGCTAGGGCTCGTGACTAGCTCGCATGCAATTCCAACACGGCGTTTTTCACCTCCAGAGATCCCACGACCTTTGCCATCCTCTGACCCTATCAACGAGTCTCTGATGTGCCAGATGCCCAGCTGTTTTTCAACCTCGTACACTCTCTGTTCCTTCGCACTTTTACCCATGTTTCGTGGGAGTCGTAGAAGAGCACTGGTCATAATGGTTTCGTGCACAGTGAGTGTCGGTAACATGGTATCCTCTTGATCGACAAAACCCACAACGTTCTTGAAGTCAACATCATTGACTTTCTCTCCGTTGACGTAGAAGTCACCTTCTACTGTACCGCGTTTATTCTTTCTGGCCAGAATGTCCAAAAAGGTGGTCTTGCCGGCTCCAGAGGCGCCCATGATTGCCATGATCTGGCCCGGGTGAGCCACACCTTGAATTCCCGAGAGTATCTGCTTGCCGTTGAGTGTGTATGAGACATTCTCGAAATAAAGGGATGCCGGCTTGTGATCGACCATGAGCTTGGTGCTTTCGTCATCCGAGTCATCGAGACTGATTGGGCCATATCTGAATCGTCGACGAGAAAGATACCACACAAGCAAAATGACACCGACGACAAAAAGCGAGCACCCGGCGATTACTGCTGCAATCAGGGGAGTATTGATCTTCTTGACTGGCCTCGTATAACCTGGGACTTCCGTTTCGTACAGACATTCTCCCGCTTGGCAAGTCAAGGAGATGCTTTGATCGCCAAACATCTGTTGAATTAGGTCGTCCATCGCAGGCTCTTTGAAGGCGCACTCATTGATTCCGCCATCTTTCTGAAGACAACTGAAACTAGCCGGACCCTTGATCTCCTCGTCGAGAAAATCAGTAATGTCGACCGAGCCATTCTCGCCACACAACATTCTGTCCGGAATGCATTTGCAGTGAACGTTTTCGCATTTGTATGCCGTGGCATTTCGATCATAGTCGTTGTCGGCGCTCGAGCTGCAAGAATCCAAGGAACAGTAGAAGGACTCGCGTTGATCGACCCAGACTATACACAGTCAGCATGGGGGAGTGCTGTAAAGGGGGCCATGCACGTACACTGGAAATCGCAAGTCTCGTCGTCGCTGTTGCAGGTGAAAGTGACCTGAGGAACCTTCTCTTCTAGCAGATCCCGGATCTTGCGATTCGTGACATCGCACATCTGGTAGTTCTGGTTCACGACCTCGCCATTCTGATAGCACACGCCGCCCTCGGATTCGGGCATCAGAGCATTGCAGGCCTTGTTGCTCGTGCAGACATTACAGTTGATGCCGGTCCACCCCTCTTCACACTCGCAGAACTTCTCGGAGCGCATTGGTCTGTTTCTGCCATCGGCCAGTGATCCGCAGACTGTATCACGGTATCAGAAATGCCCTCGACACTTCACTCGAGCTGGCGATGGCAACATACCTGGTTGCATGCAGTCGTCACCGCCGAAGCCAGCTGGGCAAGCACATTTGCCATTGTATTGGTTGCAATTGGCGTATTGGCCACAGGTAAAAGCAGGGAGTAAACAGTTGAAACACGGCGGACAGTCGTCAGGTCGATCGTCCATCAGGGCCATCTGCGCGCGCATCATATCGATGGACGAGAGGGCGGATTCGTTCTGGTAGGCGCCCACGCTCCATGACAGAGCTAGAGTGCCCAGGGCGGACTGGCGCAATAGCAGCGACGGCATCTTCGCAATGAGCTTCGTTTGGTATCGAGTGCAGCCGTTGGACGTCGCTCTCCAGTCGTTGACCTGAAGGCGGAGTATGTAGTTGTCGGCGTCGCCACGGCCAAGCTCCGATAAGATGAGGCTGGAGAAGAGTGGCACAGTAGCGGAAGGCAGCTCAGCTGTGGCACCAGGCTGGGAAGCTCGTCTGACCATCATGATCCCCCCGCCTGTCCCTGACACCCACCAAAAGCTGTGACCGTGCAGCAAAAAGCTCTACTTCAAGCTTCTTCTCTCGCCGACTGATTTCACCACAACCGCCATTGTGGAATATCCCCATCTGACATTTGGCAATATGTCATAATGAATCTCTTGGTTACTTGGAATATGCCAAGTTGGCTGTAATACTCACAGAGAGGGGCTTTGAGGTAAGTTGCCTGCTAACCAACGGACAAGACATTGTCACATTGTAATGCCATTACCATAGCACATGGCACTAAAGTCTTGACTTTACTGTGAAATTCTCGGGGCGCTTTTGAAAACTCGAGAGGCGATTTAGCACAAGCCTTGTCCAAGCACACGAGTCAAGTGACAGGGAACAATTGACTGATGGAAAGGACACAAAGATGTGGTATTCGAGGAGCAAGACGACTATCAACTAGTATCTACGACCCGGAGAACCGCAGCACCACCCGATACCCAGGCCCTTTACAACGCCCAAACCAATCCACTGCGCACATAAAAGCTCCGCTAGCGCCAAGCAAAACACCTAGAGCGCGCCAGAGCAGGAATCCGCACACGCAGAGCACAGAGAGCACCGAAGGTCAGAACCCGAAGGCACGAAGAATACCCGAATGCATATGCAGCCACTTATGACGAGGCAGGACCAGCACCAGCACCGTCGTCATCAGTGACAACAGCGCCCCATGGCAATCCCTCAGGCCAAGCGCACATGCGAGGGCGTCTCAGACAAGCACGGATGTCGCCGAAAGCGATGGCACCGAGACCTGCTGCCAACTGCAAGGTGTAGGCTTTGGAGAATCCGGAGACGCGTACGTAGCGCGGGAGGCCGGCGACCACGGTGAAAACGTCGCAGATGTGTTGAGTAGTTTCTTCGACATAGGGGACGCCCACTGTTGTTGTTTTGTTAGCTCATTGGTTTGCGGATGATCAGAAGGGCTTGAGTTAGGGGAGGAACAGGAAAGGGGGGGGGATGCAAGAAAATGGCACTGGGATAACAGGCAAGAAGGAGGAATGGAACATGCGAGAGACAGAAACCAATTGCAAAGAAAGGAGGAACTTACTCTGACCCAGTGAGCCACGGTCTGGAACCGCGACCACAGGAGGCGGGCTTGGAGGTCCATCACCAGCCAACTGCGACGGCATGCTCGGAGCAAGACGAGCAGCACCCGCAGCGACGAACTCTCCACCGGCAGCCACCAGATCTCCGCTAGCAGCCACCAGATCTCCACCAGCAGCCACCAGACTTCGTACGTGCTGGCCCGAGCGGCGCATCAGACCTGCTTCGACCTCCAGCGTCTCGGGATGAGACGAGATGCCAGGGCCGAGAGAGTTGTAACGGCGCAAGGGGAGAGAATGGGTACCCGTGCCGGGGATGCGGTTCGACAGCGTGCGGTAGATGGCTCGGCCAGCGTCGGTGATAGTCACGCGTCGCCGGGCGGAAGACGAGGTTACGACGGCATACTCGGCAGTCTGCAGAGCAGTCATGTCGTCGTCGGAGCTGAAATCGGACTTGGTGATGTTGACATAGTCCGTCTCCCCCTCGTCCTCTTCCTTGATGGTGGTCTTGGCGACAGCCTTAGCAAGCTTTCCCTTGCCTGAAATTAAGTTAGTTGGTAGCACGTGAGAGATATGACAAGAATGTACTTACTCTGCTGGCTGACAGTTCTCGAGCGAGGCGGTCTGCCTTCAGGGACCTCGATCTGCGAAAAGACCTCGAAGCTGGCCCTTCTCGCTGCGTTCTCTTTCTCTGCCGCAGAGATAGCCACGCGGCTGTTCTCAACCTTGTTGCCCAGCTTTTGTTTTCCAGAGCTGAGGATGTAGGCGCCATCGTTGGGCTCCGCAACCACATGCTCGGTAGCAGAGGTGGCGCGTTCAGGGGTACTAACGCGGATGCCAAGCCCTGCAGGAGGAGGAGGGGGGGTGGGGGAGACGAGAGAATCACGATAGGCAGGATGGACCTCGTCAGCAAAGTGCTCGACAGAGGGGTCTAAATTTGAGGTCAGCCATGATCCTCTCGGTACTAAAGCAGTTTCAGGAGAGAATACTTACGCTGGATCTCCAGATCAGCTCTGGTGATGCCGGGGCGGTGGCCAGCGAACTGGCGAGCAAGCACATGGAGGTGGGCCATCTCAATGATACCTCGTCGCTCGTCGATCCTGTCGGCCATGACCTTCAAGTACTTCCTGATGATTCCCTCGCCGGCGTTCAAGTGAACGGTTTCTGGATCGGCCGAGCCTCCGAAACGGGTGAAGTCGACCTCGACAGTGAGGTGTTGGACAATGTCGAGGTACTTGGGAAGGACAACGGTGGACATAGGCGCCATGAAAGCTCCACCGGTGGTAGCAGAGTAGACGACGAAGAAGTGATAAGTGGAGAACAAAAACACAATCAGCTCGCGATAAAGTTGTCTGCAGGCGCAGAGTCCGCCTAGCTTGGGGCCAAAAGCCGCCTCGAGGACTTGGTCGTAGGTCTTGAAGGAAGATACGCTCCAGTAAGGCTCAATTTCCTTGGGTCGGGACATGATGATGATTGTGTTATCAGGGTCATGGTCGGCAAAGACGTAGCCGTAGATGATGTTGCGGACGTTGAGAGGGAGGTCTTTGAGCGTAAGCTTGTTCCTGGGGCTTCTGTTCTCGTATCCGTTCTCGTCCACAGCGACGAGACGCACTTCGTAGGGGAACTCGAAGTGCATTTGACTCTCGAGAATGTTGCTGAAAACCATCAGGTGGTCATGGACATAGTGAGGGTCTATGAGCTCGCCGTCCTGAGCACGGAGGAGCTTGGGTAGGTACGGTTCTTGAGGAATCGAGGCAGTCAGTGGAAGCGCTGGAGGACCTGGAGGTGCTCCCGTGGGCTCAATGCCCGCGCCAGCATTGGGCTCGACGCCTCGAGTGTCATTGGCGCAGTCCTGGCAAGCAGACATGGCTGGCGGAAGAGAAGCAGCAATGTTTTGGGCAATGGAAACAGGAGTGGCGGTCAAAGCATGACGAGTTGTTCGCGATCTCAAGGTGTTCCTGCGACGGAGGCGTTGGAGCTTATTGGAGGGAGCCACTTGGAGTTGTCAGTAGGCAGAAATCGACAGCGATGAGAGGAACTCACTCTTTGGGAATACGGTCCTCGTGGCCTCGTTTTTCGTGCGGTGTTTCTGTGCAGGTGATAAAACCGGATGTGTTGGATCTCCGAGCGCACAGGAGTGCGGTCGTGGTGGTGGAGCGTGAAAGGGTAAAGCTGGCGGACGAGCACACTGGGGTAGAAAACAAGACCGGAAGATCTGGTGATGGGGGCGGGACGCGGTAGGCGAGAACAGGGGCAAGTGTCAAGCCACCAGCCTGGATTTCAAATTCACCTCCACAAAACGGTGGAGTGAAGTTCAGCACTGATGAAAAACTGTCTTTTTTTTTCAAGCACAAGACTTCAAGGTATTGGAGTTTCTGGGCCAGTATATTTGATACTGTAGCAATGAAGCCGGCGAACCTTGATCCCTCCAGCCGTACTCTTCTTGCACTTGACTTCTAAGACCCAAGTAATAGACACCGAGGAGAAAATAACTTGAACAGCTGACAACTAGGAGTCCATCATGGTCCATTAGGCATCAGCCCATGTGTGAAATGCCTTTCAGTATTTCTGGCTCGCCACTGGGCATGTTATGATGATTGTCTCTGGGCGTGGACTGACGACAGAAAAGCAGCAGGCATGAATGTCAATGAATATGGTGCGACAATGAATAGTTATGGGCTCCTATTCTGTTTCTTGAAAGGCGTAGTTCAAAGACAAGAATATGGTACGAGTAGTCTGACAGCAAAGGTAAATAATAGCCATGCCAGGTCAAGATGCTTGGCCTGTCTACAGAGTCCATTGTTGGGGAAACCCATCAAGACAACAAGGTTGGTAGCGACTTCTCTCATACTGTGTCGCAGGCTGTGCATACTGACCAACTGCGGCCATGAAAAGCAGGTAAACATGTTCAAAGGCAATCCCGGAGATACGATGCTTCCATCCATCAACAATGCTACTCTGCATGTTTTCAGTCAGGTAGTTTTGTCTCTCACTCAAAGGCGACTTCTCCAGATCACTTGAGTTGAGCTCAGCCATCATGCAGCACAAAGGTAATGTTGCTGCAGCTGCCATATTCCCGCCTTGTTCCAGCCAAAAAAAGAAATCTGGATTTGAGCAGACACAGCAGAGTCCTGCTTATGAGTTAGAGCGGAATTGCTGAAATGCATGGCGCGGTATGATGGAGTCAGTCAAAAGGTAGGTATGTTCGATGATCAGGAGTCGTTGGAATTAGATCGAAGTGAAGCTCGGCCCAAGCGGGACTAGCCTGGTGACATAATTTATGCCCCTCCCCCACATTAACCACAAAAATTATGCACAGCCTTCTTCCCTACATGTAGCCTTCTGCCTTCTGCCATCCGCCATAGACAGGACTTCAAAATTGTTCACAAGAACAAGAACCGCCATGTCTGTCGCACCGCCGTCAAAGTTCAATGCCGAAGAGGCAGAGAACCTCGAGGATGTGAGCTGCCCTTTGTCCGTCCTACGGTGCTTTTAAGAGCAATGATTGACCCCATTTCCAGATCGAGAAGCAGTTCGCTGTGAAAGGTTGTGCCCATCGCCTCTGATATTCCGCCAGACACCACGGCTGACCCCACCTCCAGCCGTGCAACACATGTCCACATACTGGGCTATTCTCGAGAAAGTCAAAGGCTCTTCGCTGCGTCTCACAAAGATGGATGACGAGATCTACGAGCACCTGAAGACCGACTTCCCCGAGTTCGACCCGGCCGCCACCACCAACGAGGACGAAATGAAGAGCAAGGCCGGCAAGGAGCGGTGGCGTAACTTCATGATGGCATATGAGAAGAAGATCAACGACTACAACTTTGGCACCATAATGAGGACAAATCCCAAGTTTGAGTATGGTCAAGACGAGACCATCTTCGGTGAGTCTTTGGTCTGCGACCTATGGAACATTGAAGTATTGAAGCTGACGACTTCTTTTCAGTGCCTCGCATGCAATTCTACGCCATCGAAATCGCAAGGTAAGACATCTCCGATACTCTTGATCAAAAAGGCCCGGGACTTTCTGTAGATCTGAGGACCCACAAGTGCTGATTCTGCCTAGGAACCGGAACGGCTTGAATGACTGGGTCTACGAGAACGCCCAGAAGGAGGCAGCAAAATCAAACACATCGTAATGCAATTATGATATTATGAGCGACCGCACGCCGCGCCGAGTATCGACGCCATGCGAAGCGTTCAAAAGTGGTGCTGTGATTCTGGATGATGCGCTGAATATCGAGCAGCCTTTCCAATCATCATGAGCATAGCTTCTTGTCTGCTCATCTTCCCCAGTGGGGAGCAATACCCAGTCTGTCGACGATCCTTCAAAGATTTCCTCTATCTTAGGGACGATTTGATCGCTTGTTCTTCGTAGGCTGTGATTGCCGTGAAGCGGGTTGCCCATTTTCTACATGGGCATCATTTCCGATTGGGAACCGCCATAGCCGGCCGTGGGTCTAGGATCCGAGGCTAGTATATCGGAGCACATAGCGCAAAGTCATCAATCAATTGCCCTCGAGTGAAATAGGCTGCAAAGGAAAGGAAGATCGAATAATTGGGGTTGCATGTGTGTTGGTATGAAAGGCCATGTTTTGTGTGTCTCCCTTTCGCTTGTCGATAACAATACTAAGGACGAGCCCTTTCAACAAAACAATGCGAACAACTAGGTTTAGACATAATACCCGGATCCAATCCAAGTGCCTTCATATTGTCTGTCCTGCCATTATGAACGAAATACTGTACCCGCCCACAGACTTGTTTACCTTCCCGACAGTTTGGACCATGGCTTTTGCCTGCCTCTTCAAAGCAACAACCACTACCGTTCGCAGCCTCCTGCATCGACCCTTTGCATCGCAGTTCTCGACAGCATGCAAGCTCATCAAAGTACACACCTCGATGCCGTCGACGTCCCAAAAGGCGGCTTCCAGGACATGGAACGCAACGGGCCCCCACCGCGCTATTCGCCAGCTGCGCAAGTGGCCGACGACGAGCCCCAGCATAACCAGGTCCAGCAAATCGATGGATCCGTACGACATCTGTTCGCTTTCACCTGCAGATTTCACGCCGCCGCGTTGGCTATGGCTGTGTTTTGCGCCATCCTAGCAGGAATAGCGAAACCCGTCCTGGCACTTTTCGTTGGCGACATTTTCAACGCTCTCTCGGAATTCGGCGCAGGCACGATCAGCGGACCTCAAATGACGTCCACCGTCAACAAATGGGCGCTAGCAACGACTCTTCTCGGGGCCGTGACATGGATCTCGACTGGCGGTCTCTTCTGGTTCTGGATCATCTTCGGGGAACTCCAGGCGCAGAGTGCTCGCGAAAGCATTTTCAAAGGGTTGCTGACTAACGAGATGGAGTGGTTTGATCTCCGAGAGGATGGAGTATCTACGTTGATGACCCGAATTCAAGCGTGAGTAGTCTCGTCAACCTTTATACCAACATATACAGATGCTAATTGGAACTGAAGCCAAATTCGAGAGCTACAAATGGCCACCTCACAACCAATGGGTAGCCTTCTCTGCAGTGTTGTCAGCTTCTTTGCCTCCGCTGGGCTTGCCTTCTACTCATCGTGGAAACTGACTCTGGTCATCATGTCGGTAGTGCCGGTCACCTTCCTTGTCCTGTCCATCATAGCAAGGTTCCTGGGTCCAGCCATTGAGAATCAGAAAGCCGCGTTGACTCAAGCTTCCAAAAAAGCACACGCAGCTCTCACTTTCATAGACACCGTCAAAGCCTATCTGGGCCAGGAGCAGGAACTTCGACAGTATAGTACTGTTATAGATCGAGCATCCACATTCTACCTCGTCCAAGCTCGTACTGTTGGCTTCCAGATGGGATTTATGGCTTTCGTTGCCTTCTCTATGTATGTCCAAGGATTCTGGTACGGCAGCACCCTGATCGATCATGGCCTTAGCTCTGGCACCATTTTCACCTGCTTCTATGCATGCTTTGAAGGCGTGCAAGCTTTGGAATCGTGTCTGCCGCAGTGGATTGTAGTCGCCAAAGGGATATTTGCTGGAGCCACCTTAAAGTCATTGATGGCGGAAATGCATCAAAGCGAGAACGGAGCCAAGAAAACTACATCTAAAAACCCCCCGGAGTGCCGAGGTGATATCGAGGGCAAGAACGTGAGTTCTCATCATCTGTTGCCTTCCAAATGTTGCTCTGTCGTGCTGACTTGTTTGACTACCAGCTTTCGTTCTCATACCCGTCGAACCCAGGTCAACCAGCCTTGAAGAGTGTCGACTTCTTCTTTCCAGCTGGCGAGACGACCTTTCTCGTTGGAAAGAGTGGTTCTGGCAAAAGTACCGTTACCAATCTTTTGCTTAGATACTATCAACCGTCATCCGGCACTTTAACCATCGATGGTGTCCCTGTTCAGGAGACTTCTGTCAGCTGGTTGCGAGACAACATCACTCTGGTGCAACAACAAAGCAATCTCTTCAATGAGAGTATCTTTAGAAACATTGCGTTTGGTCGCCGGCGACACGAGGTCGTGACAGAAGCGGATATCTTGCGCGCCGCCGAGATATCCTTTCTCCAGCAAGTAATTGCGGATTTCCCGGACGGCATCGACACTATTGTCGGTCACGGCGGTAGTACTTTAAGTGGTGGACAAAGGCAGCGAGTTGCCCTGGCAAGAGCTCGATTGAGAGATACTCCGGTACTGATACTCGACGAAGCGACAAGTGCGCTGGATCAGACCAGTCGAATTCTGGTCATGGATGCGATTCGGTCATGGCGACAAGGGAAAACAACGATAATGATCACCCATGATGTGTCCCAAGTCAAGGATAATGACTACGTCTATCTCTTTGGTCATGCTGAGGTGGTAGAGGAAGGCTACCGTCGAAACCTTGTTGCCCAAGAGGGCAGCATTTTCCGATCCTTTGTTTCTGCCCAAGATTCTGAACAAGAGGGACCAACAGATGAAGAGCAGGAAGAATACCATCGCCGTGGCTCTGATGCCACTGTCTCTACCCTGGCATCTGATGACTCGCTACCCTTTGAACCTGCGAAGCCGACATATCTGTCAAGGTTCCTTGGTTTGGACGAAGAGCCAGCCATCAGGCGCAGTGCATCACATCGGCTCTCTCTTGGTGTTCGCACAACTTATGCAAACTCCATGATTACGGATGGCCTCTGGAAGTCACCAGGAATGACACCGAAAATGACACCCAAGGCGACTCCAAAACCAACCTGGAAGGGATGGGCTTCAACATTGTCACCATCTGACAATGACGCCGCAGACGATACAGCGTTTGGGCAATCAACGCCTCAAGTCGACACCCCTGAACCTGCGACATCTGGTACTTTTGGAGCACCTACGGTGAACAGGCGCTTTTCCTGGGTAGCTTTCGACTATGGAAATTCTGCGGATGTCGCAATACCAGCGGCCTATACCCCGAAGCGTTACTCTGCTACGTTTTCGGGTGAGCCTGCGCACGAGGGAGCCCATTATCAATATAGTCCGAGACACTCTTCAATCTATCAAGGATTAGACATGGATGAGATTCCTGGACGCGACGTCGATGATCCCTCCGATGGCTTCGCTCCTGAAGCATTATCCCAGACATTCACTACGGCACAACATAGTCAAGCGCCACTAGCAGAGCACCCACCACCACCACAACCACAACGGCGAAGACAAGTTGCCTCCATAGCTCAGATTCTTGGTACAGTGTGGCCATCATTATCTAGGAAGTACAGAATAAAGTTGGTCGTCGCTTTTGCCTGCGCTGTTGGCTCGGCGGGTGCGACGCCGGCCTTTTCTTTCGTGCTCTCAAAGCTTCCTATTCCTTGACGACAGGACGGAGTGCTGCAGCCAGGGATTATTCCCTTGCGGTGCTTTGACTTGCAATATTCAACGGAATCATGCTATTTACCATGCAATACTTCCTCGAGACTTGCGGCCAAGCTTGGGTCGACAGCCTTCGCAAGGAAGCCTTGAAGCGCATTCTGGGTCAGCCAAAGTCTTGGTTTGATAAGGAGAAGAACAACGCGAGCAGGATTACTGAGTGTTTAGACCGCAATGCTGAAGAGATGCGCAATTTGGTTGGGAGATTCGCAGGCTATGTTGTTGCTGCCTTGGTCATGGTCACCCTTTCTATCACCTGGGCTCTTGTTGCCTGCTGGCAGCTCACACTTGTCGGTCTTGCAACCATGCCTGCCGTCTATCTTTGCACAAGAGTTTTCGATTTCATCAGTGCCAAGTGGGAGCGGAAAGGTAACAACGCGGCGACCAGTGTAGCATCGATATTTACCGAGCCATTCACCAGTCTTCGCGTGGTGAGAGCGTACGTCCTCGAGAACTACTTCAAACAGAAACACGCAAAAGCATACAACGAGGCCTTGCTGATAGGCATCAAACGAGCTTCCTGGACAGGGGTTTTCTTTGGCCTTACAGATTCTATAAGTCTGTTCGTCACAGCACTGATCTTTTGGTATGCTGCTACTATCCTGAGACAGAGTGGCTGGGCTCTCGGTGATGTGCTTCAGTCAACCTCGCTGTTGCTGTTCGGGATCGGCAATGCGAACAACATTGTGGCTTTCGTGCCTCAAATCAACTCGTCGCGTGTGACAGCTACATATATGCTCTATCTCGCCAACCTTCCAATGAACTCAAGTCACGAGGATCACGGGCAAGTTATACTCGAAACTCCGCTACCAATCCGATTCGACCGAGTCTCCTTTACGTATCCAAGTCGTCCAGACGCACAGGTTCTCAAAGATGTGTCAATCGATTTCGAAGCCGGCTCATGTACAGCAATTGTTGGGTCATCTGGCAGCGGCAAATCCACCATAGCTAACCTTCTCCTCGCGCTCTACCCTCCCCAAAGCCCCGCCAAAGGCACCTCTACCGGCCTAACATTCGCCGACGTCTCCGTCCTTGACTGCTCCATCTCCTCTCTCCGCAGCCAAACCGCCATAGTCTCCCAAACACCCATCCTCTTTCCGGCCACGATCGAAGAAAATATCCGCTACGGCCTCTCCCCAAGCTCACCGCTCAGCAATCAGTCCAACATCGAAGCCGCTGCAACAGAGGCAGGAATCCACGAATTCATCACGTCGCTCCCGCATGGCTACTCAACCGTCGTGGGAGAAGGCGGGCAAGGCCTTAGCGGTGGTCAAGCACAACGCATTTCCATCGCACGCGCTTTGGTCCGCCGTCCACGCATCCTCATCCTCGACGAGGCAACCTCCGCTCTCGATCCTGAGTCTTCGGAGCAAATCTGCGAAACGATCTCGAAATTAGTACGAAGAGCACCGAGCAAGAACAAGCGGTATTCGCATCTAGTCAAGGATGAGGGGATGGGGGAGATGGCGGTGGTAATTATTACGCACAATGTGGATATGATGCGGGTGGCGGAGACAATTGTGGTGTTGGATAAGGGGACGGTGGTGGAGGTGGGAGGCTTTCAGGAGTTGATTAGGCGAAGAGGGAATTTTGCTGCATTGGTGGCGAGTGAGATGCCGGCTAAGGCCAGGGCCAAGGGCGTAGAGCTGGGCGTTGCGAGGGCAGTGACGGTGGGAAAGCCTGGAGGGCATCGGAGGATAGTCAGTAAGGTCGAGGAGGGTGATGAGTATTAAGAGTGCTGGTCTGTCTATTCATGGGAGTTTTTGAGTTCTAGTTGGTCAAGTATGACGATGAGGCATTGCAGCGAGCATGTAGAAAAGGTAGCATTTCAAATTGTATCGGAGTGTTTCATACGCTGGCATACTCCGCTCAGTCTCCTCATTGAGTGAATGATATGTGCAGCATAAAGACGCGGTTTCAACTTCACAGCATCATGGGCATTGCCCGAACCTGTAAAATATACTAATAATACGAAATCCAATCCCCACGAGCCAATGGATAGGTAAAAATTGACTCTAGTTTCCTGGTGAGCTCTGTCAACGCGGCTTGTTCATGACTTCACTTTCCAGAACTCCGGACAATGGCAATCTTAAATCCTCTAATGACCCTTTCCATGTTTTTTTGTCAAATAAATGCTGTAACAGTTAACTCAAGACTGGATTCAGATCATCCTGTGAGGAGCCACGAGCTGATTTAGTCCCGAAGACTCAGCGTCGACGATGTTGCAAAAGCACTTGGTTTACTGCTAATAACTTCGTTGGTCTATACTTGAGCTTTCTAGACCTAGACTCTAAAGACTTGCTTCCTCGATAAATATCGCACTACGGCGGTCTGATGTGCAGCCTCTACTAGAATCTACCTAGTTGGTATACAACCTGTGTATGTTTCTATTTCTCATCAGCCTCCAACCGTTAGAGTGCTTGTCAGGCTCGCCCGACGATCAGCAAGAATTCATGTCCTTCTAAGGGTTCCCCTAAGGGCCACGACACATCGCTTCTATTTCTCACTTCTTGCAACGCTTCCTCCGGCTCAGCATGGTTCACAAAAAACCAGGTATCGACGGAGGATAGAACGTCACCATCAGAGCTAGCCCCAATATTTGCATCAGCTCCGAAAATCACACTGCGGAGCTTCGCAGTTCGCACATATTCGATTGGCGAGGAATCAGGATTGCATAGCCATTCTCGCAGAACGGGCAATGGCGTCCAGGTGCACGGCGTTGATTGAGCCTGTAGTGAGATTTAGCAAAGAGTGTCTAGCATCGCAAGTAGGACGCGCTTCATGGGTAGTAAGAAATGTAGACTAGATTAGATGGGTAGATAGGCACGCACCAGCAAAAGCTTTCGCAGCAGCCATACAGGGGGCCGGCTGAGGGCTCACGATTCCGTACAAGTCGACCTCCTTCTCGGAGTCACTATCTCGCAAACAACTTAGCAAGCCAGTAGCCAGTCCCTGTCTTCTGAAGTTTGCATGGATCACTAGCTGCGTAACCCAGCATATGGTTTTCGTGTCGCCAGTAATGCCGCTTTCCCATCGGTATGAAAATGCGTGGCCTACAAGGTGCCCGTCAATGAGAACTCGAGTATAGGCTCCTTTCTCTTGTTCATTTTTCACTTCTGGGAGCCGTATCTGGCGGAGTTTGGTTTTGCTGAGTTTGACGCGCTTTCCTAAAGTCTCGGTCAGATCAAGCTGATCATACCTGAAAAACAACTTACCAGCCAGCGGGAAATGTCTCGTAGAGCGGGGCCTGTGAACTCCCGCTCTTCATGTTTGCGCTTTCCATACTTGGTTGCTGTTGTTTGCATGCAAGTTACTGCGAGGTTCGATGAGCAGTTGCAAAGAGATCGTTCGGAAAAGTGCGAGTGACACTTGGTGGCCCGAATTTGCACTATTGTTGGTGGGACCAGGAAGTGATGAACCATGTGGTGATCATAGTGCCAGTGGTACGCGATGCTGCCCAACTCTAGTTCACCATTCCCGGATTCCATCAAGATGTCTAAAACGCCTGAGAGTGAGAAGGCCAATATTCTCTCGTTTTCCGTAGTTGTGAATGACTGGTGTCGCTCAACCAGTTCAACATGAACAAGCCCAGAACCCAAGTCCTACACGTATTACGTAAATAATGCAGTTACTTTGGTGGTCTCCTAAGGACTTAGGATTATGTAGATACTTGGGATAACCTAAACAACCTGGTTGAGTTCACCTAAGTCGACACAGAAAATTGTTTAATGGACGAACTTGCACTTCATACAAATCTCACCGTCACAATTCACATAACACAACATGGAGAGCAATGAATGTGGACATTCGCTAAGCTAACAGCTCGGTTCTGTCCGCCTAGCTCGACTGCAATGCAGCTCATCTGTTGTATGTTGACAGACCGTCCTTCCATGCGAATGCGAATGTGCGCAGTCGGATTCCTTCCATTTTGCCATACAGCCCATGCCACCGCCTAGCTCGGAATTCTCAGGAATCTGGAAACTCGTAACTCCTTGGGCAATGCATGAATGAAAGCAATGAATGTACAAGATTTTATGAATTGGACGTGGAGTGGGACTTCAAGCAACCAACAAGACTTCGAACTCGTGCTCAATGTGCTCAAGATTCTCCTTTCAGTCCTGCTTGTCGAGGCTGACAGCCTCCAGATCCTTCTCGATGCCGTTAGTATCATCGGCAGCCTTGACCTCTGCAGTAGAGTCGGTAATTTCAGTGGCGGTTCCATCGCTCTTCTTCCCGTCCTCAGTGACAGCGCTCTCACCGACCACAGCAGAGAGCCTGTCTGACTCATCTTTCTCACTCTGGATATGTTTCTCCTCGTCAATAGCTGATTCAGTTGCACCAGTCATCTCGGGCTCAGCATCTTTGGCGTTCAGTTCAGGGGTTTCGGCCTCGGCGACACCGGCTGGCTCAGAAACTGGTTCTTGCTTGATGATTGGCTCGGACTCGGCGATCGTCTCGGGAGCTTCAACAGGGGCTGCTTCCTTGGTAACCGGCTCGATATCAGCTGGCTCTTCCTTCACGGCAACATCCTTCTCTTCAGTCTTAACAGCCTCCTTAACACTAGGAGTGGCTGGGCCAGCGGCAGTCTCTGGCTCTTTCTTCGGTGTGCCCACCGCAGCAGCGGCCTTCTTCACGGCCTTCTTGACGGGGTTAGATTCCTTGGGTGTCGCCTTTGACACAGGCTCCGTCTTTGGCTTCACGACAGCAGTCTTCTTCGCAACTGGACTTCCAAAGGATGCCTTGGGAGTAGAGCCATCGCGAGTGGTTGGTCGCGTCGTCGCAGTAGATTGCTTCCTTTCCTTGGGAGGACTGGCAACCTTCTCATGTGTCTTGGATGAAGAGCTGGCCGTTGGTCGCATCATCCTAGCCAGGAAGTTACCATCGGCCTGGCCTGCTTGCGACTTGGAAAAATCAGCAGTCGTACGAGAAGGAGGCGGGCCGACGGCAGGGCGTTCCTTATGGGTGGCAGACATGCGGCGAGGACCTGAAGTCGACTTTACACTCGGAGCACGCTTGAGACTACTGGTGGAGCGGCTGAGAGATTGCCGGGTGGAGGGTGCGACAGACGAGGCTGTGGTTCCCGAGGCGGTCTTTGCGCCAGAGGAAGCGGTGGGGGCAGTCAAAGACGAAGGAAGCTTCACCGGGCGGGTCGGTGACTTAGGCTTTGGTTTGACCTCAAGTGAGGGCTTCCTGCTAGTGGCGGAAGTGGTGGATGGTGTAGACTTGGCTGGTGCCTTCGGCTTAGTATTATTGGTGGATGTTGAGGTGCTCGGCTTCTTCGTGGGCACCTTCGTGGGCTCCTTCGTAGGTCCAACGGGAACAGAAGCCTTGGTCGACGTAGATTTGGCCATGCTGTTGCTGGAAGTCGGAGTCTTCGCTTGCTTCGATCCTGCAGCTGGCTGCTTTGTAGGAGCAGCAGCTGGCTTAGCGGTCTTGATCGGCGCGGGCGTCTTCTTGGTATCCTTGGCCGCAGAGTTCACCTTCGAAGAGGTGGACTTTGACACTTTTCCATTGCTGCTTCCGTGCAGTTCCTCGCCGAGTCCGCCGCTTCCATTCAGAGCCGCTCCGCCACTCACGGCAGCACTGCTAGTCAGGTCTCCGGGCAGAGGTTTTGCGTGACGGTCTTCGTTCGCGGACGTCTTCTTGTCTGGGTTGGCGCTTGGTACTTTAGCAGCTGGCACTGGGTTTCGGCCTCGATCGCCACCATCCGTAGCTCCCAGCTGCTTCTCAACCTCGACAGCTGGAGTTTCAAGGGCCATCTCGGGAATTGGCTCTTCGACGAGGACGGAGGCTTTCCGAGCTTGGAATTCGGCAGCCAGCGATTGTTTTCGCTCGGCCGCACTCTCGGGTGCCTCGCCAGCAAAGTCCATCCTGCGTTCGGCAAAGCTGCTGTTGTTGGCACTGTCTCTTCGGAGTCCCACCTGATTGCCCAGCTGGGCGCTGCGTTCCACGGCGATGAAATTGGTGCGGCCGTGAGACAGCTGGCGTGGGCCAGGTGAGTCGCTTGCACTCGACGCTCCTGCAGGACTGTCAGCGTACTACAATTGCGCAGGTGGCGTGTTGGATTGCTCACCTCGCGAGAGTGCAGGAGAGCGGCCACGGTGCTCAGGTGGCGAGTCGGAGGACTCGCTGTTCTGATTCTCGAACATGGCCCTCAGGTTCTTGACTGCGGAGGCCATTGGGGGCCAATCTTGGGGGACTTTGCGTGCAATGGTGGGCGAAGGCGCGGAAGGAATGTGCTTGCTCAGAGCCGAAACTCAATCGCAGGCGGTTCCTGCAGCCCAGGAATCCGGCCGAGGCTGGAGGTGAAGTGGCACAGTCGGGGGGGAGTGGATGGGCTTTGTGTTGTTGTTCGCAAAAAGGGCAAGGCGCTCGGCAGGAGCGGGGAGTGGCCTTGTCGTAAATAGAGGTCGCGACGCGTCAGGCGCGAGAATAGGGGCTGAACCGACAGACCTGCTCGTCGCCAACACAAAAGGTGAAAGTAAAGGTGCGAAGTGCGATGCCACATAGACGCTGCTGCTTGAGACAGCTATTATCATGCAAACAGTGGCTGATGTCTCACGATCCCTGCCCGATAAAGTGCTATTCTTATGCACAGGGGAGCTCGAGTAGTGGGGAAATTGATCGAAGGTCGCTGTCGCATCATCCGCGCCACACCTCTGCTGTCATAAAAAAGGGGGTCTCTTCTGCAGCTGCGCCTTCACCGGCCGCCTCATTTCTGTGGAAACATTAGCCGAATCCCACGCTGCCAGCACGGTCAAGCTTGCCGTACCGATATCGGACAGCTCCGGAAAGCTCCAACCACACTTTTCAACCTTCAAGCCAACCAGTTGTTGGCCCATTTCGGCAGCCACTAGAGGAGTTGCGCACATTTGGAAGGCCTCCAAACCTGCGAGGAAAGTTGAAGTTAAAAGGACCACTCCTTCCCCCCGATTCAAGACGGAAGCCGGGCACAACTGCAACAATGGCTGCCAGAACTTTGCGCATCGGTAGGTGGAAGCTGTCTCCCAATTGCTGAACCTCTTTCTTCATCGAAGACAATTCCGAACTGACATCTGCCAGGTCTCATTCCCGGTGATGGCATCGGCAGAGAGGTCATCCCTGCTGGTCGCAAACTCCTAGAAGCTCTCCCCTCCTCGCTCAACCTCAAATTCTCCTTCGTCGATCTCGATGCCGGCTTTGAAACCTTCGAGAAAACCGGTGCCGCTCTCCCCGACAAAACCGTCGAAGTGCTCAAGAAAGAATGCGATGGTGCCCTATTCGGCGCTGTCAGCTCGCCGTCCAAGGCCGTCAAGGGATACTCCTCACCTATTGTTGCCCTGCGAAAGAAGCTAGATCTATACGCCAATGTGCGCCCAGTCAAGACCGTCATGACGGCCAAGACCCCCATTGACATGGTCATTGTGCGCGAGAACACCGAGGACTTATATGTCAAAGAGGAGAAGACATATGATGCAGCCGACGGCAGTGGCAAAGTGGCGGAAGCAATCAAGCGTATCTCGCAACGAGCCAGCTTCAGGATTGCTACCATGGCTGGGGAGATTGCCCTAAGACGTCAGAAGATCAGAGACAATGGCACCAAGAGCATCCACAGCAAGCCGTTGGTGACGATCACTCACAAGTCAAATGTGTTGAGCCAAACAGATGGTCTCTTCAGGTCCACGGCACGGGAGGCGCTTGCAGTTTGGAAGTTTGGGAGTGTTGGTGTGGAGGAGCAGATCGTGGACTCCATGGTGTACAAGCTCTTCCGACAGCCGGAGACCTACGATGTCATCGTCGCCCCGAACCTGTATGGCGACATCCTCTCCGATGGAGCTGCGGCTCTGGTAGGATCTCTTGGTCTTGTGCCGAGTGCGAACGTGGGAGAAGATTTTGCAATTGGAGAGCCGTGCCATGGAAGTGCCCCGGATATCATGGGACAGGGCATTGCGAACCCGATTGCGACTCTCAGGAGTGTTGCGTTGATGTTGGAGTTCCTGAACGAGGAGAAAGCAGCGGCCAAGATCTATGCAGCTGTGGATGGGAACTTGGAGGAGGGCAAGCTGCTTAGCCCCGATTTGGGCGGTTCTGCAACGACCGAGCAGGTCTTGGAGGACATCTTGAAGCGCTTATAGGGGAGGCAACTTTCTCTTTGAGGCGCCCGGGGTCTAAAAGTCTTCACTAGGCAATCAAAAGCGACGATTCTTTCATGGCCTGGGATATTCGTGCTTCAGGGGCACGTCCTAGGTCCCTATCTGATCAACGACGTCTGGAATATGTGCTTAGAACGGACAGGCCGAATCCAACATATTTTCTGCTGACAACCTTACCAGATACATAACCTGTTTCTTTATGTACTGAATTTCTCCACCCTTGACCCTACTCACCAGTCTAGGGATCTCACCACTGGAAGACCTGGTCAAGTCCGGCAATAACGAGGCTCATGTACGCCAACGGACCCAAAATATATCCACCGGGTTGGAATCAGCAGACATTCGGTTGAAAGGTGGGGCTTCCCCTTTCACATGAACGCAGCCTACTCAAGTGTTTTCCACTTCTATGCTCAACCTCCTCTCTGGTTGGCCGATCTACTGGCAAAAGGCAGTCGGTGCGTTCGTTGCACATCTATGTCAACCAACCTTACTATGGAAGAATAGCGTGAGTCTTCCATGGCAAGGCTGCACGCAGTTGTGCAACATGTATCTCTGCTAACAAAGCTTTCAGATTGCACAATTTTGTCTTTAAGGGTGGTCTAAACGGCGCGTCTCAGAACTCTTTCGGTGAGGATGAGCGGCCTTGGCATCTAGCTGGACTCCTTGGGGTTTCGCTGCATGTCTAATACGTCCAATCTTGCGCCTGGAGACTACTGGATCCTGACTGGAAAGGGGCTTCATTGCAAATCGATATTCAGCCTGCTCTCTAGGTGCCCCTGTTGGCAAGTTGGAGTTCTCTGTGCACAGTTTTGCACTAGAAGTCCAATCTTCCTGAAGCTAGTCGGTTATCTAGCTGGCTGGCAGTATCGCGGGTCTTTTTGTACATCTCGACGAGATTATGATGGAGAGGTCTGTATTGGCTCTCTAGAGGATTCAATTCAAGCCACAAGGTCACACTGAAAAGAGCCAATATCATTGCTATCTAGGGTTCAGCGAAGGTTTAACTTTGACAAGCTGACATTTTGATAGGGACCAAGAACATGCAGTGGACAAGAGGAGAGATAGCTGAGAGTTACCAAGACAGTTTACACTCTGCAGCTGATTCCTGGCAACTCCCTGCAACATTGTTTGCTGATTGCTTCTGGCATGTGGAAACGAAGGTGGGAGCTGGGCTGACCTGGTAAGTCGCGAGAAAGACAAGCTCCTCATTTCAAAGCTGCATGAACTTTGGAGAAGGCGAGTTTGCTTCAGGCAGCGACACATTTGTTAGAGTGGGACCAGATGCAAGTGCGTCGGCGTCTGCAGCTGAGGGGAAACTCTCACGAAACTGTGCACTTTCAAGTTCTCACATGTAAGTACAGTGGACTCGAGTGAAGCTGGGGACTGATCTAGATTTCAATTTCACAAATCAGGTACGAGTTGTTCGTCATCAAGGACATCCAGTCTCCATGGGAGAAGGGGTGCACGGACCATGTATCAAAAGGCTGGCTGTTGCCGCTGCGGGGAAACTCCAAAGTCAAAGCAGACGACATCTCCTCTGTCACAGTCTGAACATCTTCAGTCACGTCTTCAAAGCCCAGCACTCTTCCTCTTGAGCCATATGTACATATTATATTAGTCTTATCTAAACTTTGTCAAGTGCCGAGCCGAGATCTTCTATCTCGTCATCCATTCTGGGCCGTTGTCTCCTGTCGGGGCCCCAACGCTGCACAAGAGAACTCTGGTGTTGTCAGGATAGCTTTTCCTTCCAGACCATCTCTTGACTATTGCTATTGTTCTCGTATCTAAGTCACTTGCCTTTGCTAGGTTAACGAAAACACAAGTGAAATAAGAGTCGAGTCCTCCCCAATGCTCGATCTCCAGCCTTTCTCCACATCCAACCCATCAATTACTTGTGCGTGCAATTTCAGAGCATCACCCATGCCGAACTCCCTTCCTTCCGATGACAAGGCTTCGGAAGCAAAGCCAAAGTCTTCGTTACTTTCAAAAGCCAAGTCGTTCTTCTCGTCGCTTGGCACGCCACCAGCCTCGGCGAGAGACCAGGCTGGGGCGGTCCGAGACGGCCAAAATGATGCACAGAAAGCTTTTGGACACGAGGGCTTTGGGAGCGACTATGCAAAGTTGACAAGGCAGGATCCGCCTAGGTATGAGGGGAGTGAGAATGTGGTGAAGAAGTGAGAGATTCGAGGAAGATCCACGACTTGTCGGATGAAGCAGGATTATCTGTGGAAGTCGCTGGAGGTTCAATCCTTGGATTGTTTATGTCGTGAGGTTCTTTGTGTCTCGCTTCATTGCATCAAATCCAAAAACGACGCGAACTGGCCATTTAGACAGGGAGCTGGCAAACACCTGCAAAGACCGCAACGCCATTTTGAGTCCGGTGGTGCACTGCAGTGTCACTTGTGGGGCTCCAGTTTCGGCAGGACCACTCGACGCGCTCTTTCCCGAACTCAAAAGCCAATTCGCCTCTTCAAGATCTTTACATCTGGTACTGTGCCACTACACGAATGCCACGCGTGGCTGACGCGTCTTCGAGGACGCGCCCAGGGATTCTTCTTCCGCCAGATTTGTTGCCCTCTCGCCGTCATCTCTCAATTTTCAGCCTCACCAGACGTCACTTCAAACTTGACTTCACCCAGACTATTACGACACCACTCTGAACTCACAGTATTCCCGATAGTCTTCTGTCCCCAGAGGCGCTCTGGGACTCGAGACCAGCATCAAAGCCTTTCAAGGTAAGCTCTTTGGGCCTCACACCATGCTCCTTCAAAGGCTCAGCTAAGTGGAAGGTAACACAGTGCAGCCTGACGTCCCTACATTTCCGCCCAGTCCCCACGCGTAGAGCCTCGTAGATCGCCTCTGCTCTGTAAATTTGACAGTGCGTCTCCGCTGTCACACTAGTTCTGACCGCCTGTCATTGTAAGTCCCTCCACTTCTTCCCCATCTTCCACGTTTACAAGCTCATGGCCGCCAAGTGTCCAGCAAAACCAAAAACAATGGAACCGCCGGCGATCGAGCGCTCAGCCAGAGCATTGCCCCCCGGAAATTGGTACAGGCTGGATAATATCGGCCAACCCAGTTTGACCGACACTCAGAAATGCGTGAAAGAAGGACTGGGAATCACAGAGAAAACGTATATGAACCTGAGCATTTTCTTTGCGGCCAGGCTGAATAGCCAGGGTGTTCTCAATGACGACTTCCACAAAAAGGAAGGGAGAGCACCTGCCAAGGATCTTGTGGAGTATGTCGCCATATTTTATCGCCAAAGACAGCCCTATTTCAACCGAATACCAGAGAAGTGGGCAGAAAAGGCCCTTTACTCGATTCTCATGACTGGTCGCGAGTCCTTGAAACGGAGAGAAAAAATACGCGAAAATGGTGCGTCCTTGCAAAGCCCCTCCGTCGGGCCGCAAATGGTTCGTAAAAGCTATGCGGCAGACATCGCAGGACGACGTACCCAGCCATCTGCGGAAGTCTTGGTGAGAGAAAGGGCGATGAAGTCACCTTCAGATGAAGAGTCGACTTCAGGGGATGAGACATCCTCCGAGGACGGTCCTTCAGATGATGATGAAACACCTTCTGTCAACGCAAGTGTGCCAGTCCTTGGCCGGTCGTCACACCCAGCCATGGCAGGAGTAGAGCCGTCTGGTGACGATTCCGACGGCTCCAGCTCTGATGACTTTAGTTTTGATGAGTTAGTTGACAATTTGTCAATTCGTGACAAGACTCCAATTGTGCCAATGCCACATACTGGCTCGTTTTCCAAGAACAATACACCCGCCAACTCTGGCTCCGCAACATCAAAGCGCGTATCAGGAAACAAAAACGCGATGCCAGCTATCAAGAGTCGAAGTCGTCGTGAACGGGAGATATTCTCCTTTGTGGGGAGCGACGAGGAAGGGGCACGTGAAGGGGCGGAGGCGGAGTTAGAAGACACTATCTTGGTGCGGCGATCTACATCACGATCTCATGCCCCATCTCCAAGCGCCTCGGTCGACGTGATGTTTATGAACCAGCGCCACCGAACAGTATCGTACGTTCCATCCCGCACCGGATCAGAGACCCCTGACTCGATATCTATCTCTGAGGATCTGGATGCTGATGTCACGACGCTCTTTAGACCACCTCTCGCCTCTCAATCCCCACCTGGCCCGCCGCGCCGACGAAATAAGGTACCACGTGGCGTAGCCATTGTTCCCTCTATCGAACGAGTGGAGAGCGATGCGGGGCCATCGCTTGGGAGGCTGTCGCTCAATGGAGCCTCTGATGAGAACGACGAGGATGTGGAGGAAGCAGCTGTTGCCAGTGAGCCCCGCCGGAAGAAGAAGATGAAGACGAAGAGGATCCGTTCTGGTGTGGAGGACGAGCCGATGGCCGAAGTTCAAGCGCTAGCATTGAAGAAGGGGAAGGCCAAAGCTTCGGAAAAGAACGACTTCGCTGATGATCCATCTCTTGAGACTTCGGCTTTTCATGAGGCTGCTGACGAGGAATCAGCCGAATCTGAGGCTGATATGGACGATCGGGAAGTTACTGTGCCGAGAGCGCTGCACAGGAAGAAGTCAAAGCGAGAGAAGGGCGCTGCTTGTGAGGCTCGATCCTCAGCAAGTCCTCTCCTGCATGAGCATCTCCACAATGACGATGGAGAAGTGGCGGGTGAAAGCTCGGAACGGAAGAGAAGGAAGAAAAAAGAGAGGAAGAAGCGTGCCGATGCTGATGATGGACTCGCGCTTGAACACCTTTCTCTGGATGAGCACGTCGAAGAGGGTGATAGCGAAGCTGCCAAGAAGCACCGTGTCGCGGAAAAAGAGCCATCGAAGACGAACCGACAGAATGCCGATGCGGAGCTCGCGGCGGGAGACCAATCGGACGAGGTTCCTGTCGTTCGCAACGATGATGTGCTATCTGGCGCTGAACGTGGAGCAAGCGCAGCGTCCCCTCAGAACCCCCCAACGATCATGAACGGCATGTTCCTGGCGATTATACGCCACGAAGACCAGAAAATGTTTCAGACGCCTTTTATCGACCTGGTCTTTCCACAATTTAAGCACAAGCCCCACTTGCTTATTGACCACGTTTACCGGAAATTGGTCTGGCTCTGTTTCTGCCAGGCAGGCTTTGACAACGCTCAGCATGAGCGACAGTATTACGACGTGTTGAGGAACGAATGGGTGCCCTTCGGATTGCCCGAGGAACATGCGGATGACGCCCTGGAAGAGGCGTTGAAGCAAGGTGTGAGCGAGGACGGGAACGGGGTGATCTTCCGATTCGTGAAGAAACCTCCAATTCCTTCCATGAGAGAAAAATGGGTTTCATCACCCATCAAGTATACACGTGAGGGGTTCACGAAAAAGGAAAGCTTATCGGCTTCAGCAGCACCTTCAACCGCGCGCCCAGCATCTGGCTCGACAAAGAGACAGCGCGATGACAAGAGCTCGAATACGCAAAGTCCGCAAAAGCGCCAACGGCACCCATACGCTGTAAAATCCCCCAAGCGTCCTGTGCTATCATTCCCGAACTCACTTGCTGTCCGCCAGGACTCAAAGTTGAGTGGAGGTCAGCACATTGCTCCGGGACTTCTCAGCTTCAACTCGTTCCAGGGAAGCCACCGGTATTTTGTGGATGAGACTTCAAACGCAATTGGTACAGATAGCAGCGGTAAGCAATATAACGCGGTGTCATACCCAAAGGCGCTTCAAGTTCCTGAGTTTCCGACTCGCAGCAAAGCTGCCGCGCCTCCTGCCAATTTACGCCCCCGTGGAGGGCATCGGCAGTCGGTCTCTTCCGAGGAGCGCCGTCTCGAAGACGCCGAGGTCTTACGAAACAGGCAGCTCCCACCCAAGGCCCATCACTCTTTTGCCTGGGATCCGATTCGGGAGGTATCTATGCACCGGGACCATCATACGTGGACCGTAGGACCGTCGGGCCTACCCCCTTCATCATCTTCTCCATCGAGGCAGTACACACCTCGAACTTTTTACGGCGAGGAAAATGTGCTACTAAACAGGGTCAACGGCCTTGGTTACCAGATCCGTGGCCACCACATCCCTCGCCAGGAATGAGTTGCGTGATTTGGCTTGCATTTTCTGTCTACTTTGGGACGCGGTTTACATCGATGTTACATGGCTTTCTGCTATCTCTTTCATGGGCGCTGGGATACTTGTATACCCAGGACGGCAAAGTAATATATTGTTGCTTACGGCGCAAAGTTTGCTCAATGGGATTGGACTTTCGCCAGGTTCGTCGACCTGTACACGACACATCCTGGCTTCTGCTTCATAGAGCAGACAATGTTATAATCTTCTAAAAACCTTTAGCTTGCTCTATCTTCTGCCTTGCTAGTGATTTGAGTACCTATATATGAAATGATAATGTCGGGTTCTCATTGCTTTCCAATCAAGACTCCACTTCGAAGCCAACCTCTTCGTTCATGTCCAGGTCGAAATTTGTCAAATGCCATTTTACCTCAAGCAGAAGCAGCAGCAGTAACACGATCAAGGAACACAACTCCACCACTTGTGCTGTCCGCCTTTTCCGCCCCTTTAGCCCCAAGTACTAATCAACACATGCGTCCTCCAAGTCCCACCCGATTTTGAAATTCATCCAGGCGTGAGAGATGTTGCATGTGTGCAGCATGCAGTCTCTTCAGCCTTTGAAGAAAGTTTTATGCCGCAGTAAGCGCAAGTATATGTCTTGCGTTATGCCGGGGTCGCAGAGGCAAAGGCTATGTCACTCTGGAGCACGAACGCGCTGTCTCCCGTCCCGTCGGATTAGGGAACTCGAACAGGTTATGACACAGAGAATTTCTATTCGAGATTCGCGCTCACCATGATATGCGTAGATGTCCTTCGTTTGAAAAGTTAATCATTGCACATCCCGAAGAACCGTGTCATCCCATGCCATATCGTACATCCATGCATCATGCGCGCGACTAGAGCTCGAGTCATTAACTAGAGCCCATCAGCCAACATCGTGAGGCGAAAAGCATGTACCATCAGCCATTCACCGATACGAATGCATCCTGACAGCGCCTTAATAGCTCTCCACGCCCACCCTCTCCTCGGTCAAATCCGGCATCCAGCCCTTCGGCCTCTCCCTTCCCCGCACAATCATCTCAAAGACGGCTTTCTCCACTTTCTCGACGCTCTGCTTCAAGACTTCCATCTTTCCCTTAATGTCCTTTCCTAGTCCATAATTTCCATAACCGGTCACAATCAGCCCCTCCATACACGACCGCAATGCTTGCATATCGCTCAGAATCGTGCGCTCATCACCGGAAACCGCGTTTTTGCTTCGTGCGAGCGTGCCGGTGGTAGCCATGGTAGTAATTGCGAAACGCATCATTTCGCCGGAGAGATCGAAGAGGCCTAGCAGGTAGTCTTCGTGGGTGACGAGGATAGGGTGAGGGGTGGCAGCGGGGAGGGCGAGGGCGTTGGAGCATTCGGCGTGCGTGATATAGCGCTGATGTTCTAAGTAGTAGCCGAAGGAGAGAGCTTCTAGGTATTCTTGGATGCCGCCGGAGATGTTGCGTTGGTAGCGCCAAGCGTTGAGACCTTGTAGGTCGGGCGCTACACTGGCGAAGAGGGCGAGGATCTGGGTAAAGCGGTCGTTGACTTCGGCGGCGATTTTGGGGGGAATGGGCTCCTTGAGGTTGCGAACCCTGTTTTCCGGCTTTAGTCAGATACAGGTTCGCAGGAAGCAAGAATTCTTGCTATATGGGGTCTACATGTATCTCGTGACGACTAAGTGGACTATTCATACCTTTGTAAAGAGAAAATGCTAGAGACTTGTCAGTTGAAATGTCCACTTCTGAGGCGGCCATGGTCCACAGACACGGTCCGCGGAAGCAAGACTCACATTTTCTTGCTCAAAGCTGTGATATCTCGTGAGGCCTTGATGGTCTTCTCACGGCGATCATGATGCTCGTCGAGTTCGGCTCTGAAGGTCTCGAACATGGGCATGAAGGGTGAGGAAGACATGTTGGCGGCAGGCTTGTCTTTGGGCGAGCCGTCTCGATTCCGTTTGTTTCCTGACATGGTTCAAAACAGGTGTCGTCGTCGATATATAGTCGCCGTTGTTTGCGAAAGACGCAGCCGCGCGGGCGCGAGGCTGTCGATTCTTGATTGTCTGTCGGCATATCGTTGAGCCGAGCTCCGAAGGCTGGTGTGTGAGGCTGCACTCTTCAACACCAACGTCTCCTGACTCCACTTCAGTCTCACTGTCACCGTGATGGCTTCCAGCAAGCTTGTCGGCCTAGCTTGCCTCAATTGAGCAACTGTTTCTCAATTGATGAGCTGGCCATCCAATGACGCCCTGAATTCCGACAAAATGCAGTTCTTCCGTCCTCTTCCCATCTTCACCTCCGCCGTCATCCTCCGCGCCGTGCTTCTGCTCTACGGTCTCTACCAAGACGCCAATTCTCCCTTGAAATACACAGACATCGACTACTATGTCTTCACCGACGCATCGCGCTTCGTCGCCCACGGCGCCTCCCCTTACGACCGTGCTACTTACCGCTACACCCCTCTGCTCGCCTGGCTCCTCCTCCCTAACACGTGGTCTCCGCAATGGCTATGGTTCTCGTTCGGGAAGGTGATTTTCGCACTCGCAGACATAGTTGCTGGATGGTTCATGTATTTGATCCTTAGGGATGGTGGGGGAAAGGGGGCTGGGATGGGCCAAAAGGGAGCGCTGAAGTTCGCGAGTATCTGGCTGCTGAACCCCATGGTTGCGACAATCAGTACAAGGGGAAGCTCTGAGGGGCTACTGGGAGTCATGGTGGTCGGTCTGCTGTGGGCTGTTTTGGGGAGAAAGATAGTGTTGGCGGGAGTGCTATTGGGCGTGGGGGTGCATTTCAAGATCTACCCGTTCATATATGCGCCCGCGATTGTCTGGTGGATGGATGAGGAAAATCTCGCGAAGCCGGTGGATAGCTCCCAATCCCGGAGTAAAGGGGAAGAAAATGGCGTATTGGCTTCGATCACGCGATTTCTTAACAAGGAGAGGATCACTCTTGCAATCGTCTCCCTTTCCACGTTCATGGGGCTGAATGCGATGATGTATTTGATGTAAGTGTGATCTGGCCCTTGACCCCAGTCCAGACTCGAGTCCGGGCTTCCCATATCAAAATTGTCTTGATGAAGTCGAGTCTAACTATACGTCAGGTATGGTTTCCCTTTCCTTCAACATACCTTTCTCCACCACGTTACTCGCCTCGACCATCGTCACAATTTCTCTCCCTACAATACTCTTCTCTACCTCCGCTCCTCGCGGCCTGAATCATCCACCACATTCGCTCCCGAATCGCTTGCCTTCCTCCCTCAACTCTTCCTCTCCGCCATCGCCCTTCCCCTCCTCGCAAAACGCGATCTCCCATCCACCATGCTTGCGCAAACCTTCGCATTCGTCACCTTTAACAAGGTATGCACCTCACAGTACTTCATTTGGTATTTGGCACTCTTGCCGTTCCACCTGTCGTATTCTTCTCTGTTGAAGAGACCATACGTGGGGATTTCTGCGTTAGTCTTGTGGGTGGCCAGTCAGGGGCTGTGGTTGCAACAGGGGTTCGAACTGGAGTTTAATGGAAAGACCACGTTTGTACCGGGACTGTGGGGAGCTGGATTGGGCTTCTTTGCAGTCAATTGCTGGCTGTTGGGAATATTTGTCAGAGATATTGGGAACCTTGATGGCATCAAGAATGCCAGGCTGGATGGGAACAAAACTAGGTGAGCTGTGTCGGATGGGTGCAATGACGATGCACGCAACATAGGGTGCCGAGTGAGCTCGCCACCTTGGAAATAAGCCCATCCGTGTAGTCTACCCGTCAATCTGCCAATACGGGGTATGCGAGTTCGAGGCACGGGTGATCAGAAGCTGAGGCATTTTTGGCATCTTCCATACTTCGACGGCAGCAGCTATGTTTCTACGCCGCCAGTCAGCCCCAGTAATAGCGTGTGGGGAATGTGATGCTGACCAGGGGTTGCACAAGCCAGGCTTCCTCAGATTCAGAGCGCCGGGTTTTGGGCCTTAAATGTCGGAAGTCTTGGCGCCACACCACCTCAATCACCACGAACCGTGCCTAGTACGGCATGTTCAAGATGAAGTCTTATCTCCGCAGCCATGCGGCGGGATTTCAAATCCCGTTTTTGACATACTGTATGTTCAGCCGCATTCGAGGCTGACAGGCCTCGGTGAGCAGTTCACTGTATAGATTCCGTAGGTGATCTTATTACCCCAAGATTGTTCTGAACCTCCTACAGTTCATCACTTCAAGAATTACTCGAGTTCTTGCTCATAAATTCCTGATATCTGCCAACGTCTCCAAATCTGTGTTTCAAGATGGTCCTAATAACCTCTTTCCTTATAGTCGCTGCGCTCTTCCTCTCTTTGGCATCAGCATCCCCATCACCCAAAGTCACAACCGTGGCAAAAGCCACAACAGCTTCTCCTAGAACCACTACAGCCTGCGCTTCCTCTGTCCTGTTCACCACTGCTGGTTTCATCATCACGGACTTCACCCCCATCATGCCCTACTCCACCGGCACAGCAACAAACTACCGTCCCAACCCAACCTGGGCTGCCGAGCATTATCTCATTTCCACCGGGTTCGGCAGCACCCCTGGCTATACCGACTACAAGTGCCAGTACAACTGCGGGTACGATGGGCGTCAATGCAACGGGTATTATATCACTGGTACGCAAGGACCAAGCCCAAGCAGATTCGAAGTCGCCTAAGTGCTGATGAAAATATAGACACGGGAGATTGTGTGGGTTATGATGCGCCGTATGTTTGGCCTTATTGATGAATTGATGTTTAGTTAAGGTGCTTGAGGTGCGGGTGGCTGACTAATACTTTGATAGCTTTACGCCTGATATTCTGATCCCGGCAAACTCGAATGATACGGGAGTTGCGGTATTCTATGACAGAGTGTGTTAGGAGGATGACGAAAGACAATTTGTGAACCTGACGGAAAACTTGTGGTTCGGTATATGGCGAGCTGATGGCGAGCAATGTGGTTGTGTTTCCTCGGCAAAGCCCTGCTGCGAAAGTATCAGGTAATGAGATGGGGGTATCGAAAGCCAAATATGCTTCGTTGAAGAGACCGTGTGAAACTCAAGGTAGAGCGATGCTCTCCGGGCACTATCATGTCTTTCCGATTCCATAGATACTGTTGCTTTATTGCGGGTTCGAAACACTCTGCTTCATGTTATTCGAAAAGCGTTTCGTCGTACGGTCGTAAGAACACTCCTCTCATGTCTATGTTGCGATGCTTGGCGCCCTGTTTACTATACATCTCCTCTCGTCTGTCGTGTCGGCGTATGGGGATTTATTTCATGAGTAAACTTGTATAAGTTTCTCAAGCTAAATGCCCTGATGTTCTGTCGTCTTTCGATTTCCGCTTTGTCGTCGATGGAACTTTCTCTTTGGTGGTCCAAGTACCCAGGCTTTTCCGCAAAGCCGGGTCAAGTCAGCGCATAGGATGTCCCAATTAAAGGGGAAGTTCCGACCTCAGACCTGCAGGGCTTCAATTGGCTGTTAGCTTCATTTTGTGTTATTGTCTAGGACTCTAAAGTTAACAAACAGGCCCAGAATCATATACCCGGAGTAGCTTAGCATCTAATGGAACTCTAGCAGCTTGAAATAGCTAGCTAGTTCTCCACAATTCCGAGCCTTGTCCGCTCTACACATAATGATCCTCACCCTGCCTTGATAAGCTGTCACTTCTCCGTCGGACAACAGACATCATATTCCACCACCCAGCAGAACTAATGTTTCTCATGGGTAAATACACTCTTACCTGTAGCTACGATATCGACTTGGCTAATTGCCCATAGCTTCTCTCGATAGCAATGCCAAATGCGAACCGATGCGGACGAGTACTGTAAAAGCTCTCAAGGAGCTGATCGGAGCCGTACCGCACGAAGATGACAAGGTAAGGAGATTCATTGAAATACTCTCATTTCTTCTCTCTCTTTACACTCTCTCTCGCGCCTGGAATAGCAGCTGATATCGGACACGGATAGGACAACAAGTTCGAGGAACGTTTCATCGCTCACCTTGACCGGTTCATTGAGATTCTGGTCGGGGGCGACATGGAGCTCATTGCCAAAGACCGTCGTGACAACGGCAGGAGCCGTCCGCATGAGATTGTTTCTAGGTTTTCTGAGGAGAACGAAGCGATCGCTCAGCACATTGCTCAACGACTGGACACTTTGATCGAGGAAGCGAAGAACGCTTTAATACAGTCAGGGTCGCCGATTCTCAGCGCGGCCAAGCAGGAGGAGTTCAGTAAAGAGGGTCATTCAAAGACCGAGAAGTGGCGGAATCTGACGATGTCCGTCGCCAAATACTTGGATCTAGGAATGTGGCTTGAGCGCAAGATCGACGAGAAGCTCATTGAGTGGGTTGCGGAGAATATTGGTCAAGCCGGTAAGTAGCCGGAGTTATCAGTACTTTGCTTCTCATTGCTGACAGGTCTTTGTAGTGAATCTCACGGACAAGAGAGATGAACAGACCAAAGGCGAGCTGAAGAAATATGAGCCGAGAAAAGACGGGCAGAAGAAGCATTAGTACAGGAGAGATGACTGGAGAAGAGCGGGGAAATGAACGAAGTGCTTGATAAGCAGGTGCTCACGAAGGTCATTAGAGGTCTTGACGACCAAATTTACTGAGGCCATTGTTTGCTGTTTACACGTGTGCATGGGCTGTTTGCGATATTTAATCTGGGCAAATACTTATTCCTTTTACGTGTCTCATTCCGACACAAACTTCCAGCGCCGAGCGGCCCAACGCGACTTGACTAAGCGTTCATCATGTGTAAGATGCGAGACTACCATGATCATGTATCCGTGTCTCTAACACTTTTACAGCTAAAAGATCGATCAAAAAGCAGCAAAAGGCTTGGGCAAATGCCATCCACAACTTTGTAGATGAGGTTGGACTGAGACGCTC
This sequence comes from Cyclaneusma minus, assembly GCA_037179335.1. Taxonomy (NCBI): domain Eukaryota; kingdom Fungi; phylum Ascomycota; class Leotiomycetes; order Marthamycetales; family Marthamycetaceae; genus Cyclaneusma; species Cyclaneusma minus. The sequence continues at coordinate 155,892 of JAKZHN010000049.1, read as the reverse complement.
GGAGGTAAGAATAGTCTACCAGTGGCCCAGAACCATCATATGGATAGTCCGCAGAGGCTGAGAACCTTACTTTCAGAAAGAAGAGCTCGTCGAGAAAAGCAAGGAGCACATAAATCGATACTTCGTCATTATCAACCACGAAATTAAGGCCATCGTCAAACACATCTACCACAACGGCACCGCTTCCACTCACAAGATCTTCGAGGACTTTCAGGCTGCAGAAACCGAATGTGCCAGTCTCTTCGATGCACCCTTACAGCAGCTCATCACAGATGCCAAGCGGCTCATTGAGAGGGGCGAAAACAAGCACGTTTCAGCGGCCGAGAGGAGAGAGCTGAGGAGTATTGGCCTGGAAAAGATGCAGACCTGGGTCAGACTGGTGCGTCTGGTAGCGAGGGAGCTACTCTTTGAATACAAACTCAAAGACGAAATCGACAAGGAGTTTGTCAAGTACCTCCTCCGCAGGAAGGGAAAGAAACGTTGGTTTTCTGGGTGGTTCTAGGAATTGGTAGTGCTTTTGGGCCAGCACTGGTTGGGTAGTTCTGATCATGCAGGATGGAAATACCAGACGTGTTGTGGTTCCGGAAGCAGAGAATGCGGCGACTGAGCGTTAAGCGCAGTCGCTGCAGCTGAGAAATGAGTTCCATGAATGGCTTGGAAACTGGGGGGCTTTTGGGGAGTCGTCATGGAAGCCATAGCTCCAGGCGACCAGCTCAGTTTCTTTTTGGCACGCGAGTACCTCAGCTTATGTTTTCTCGGAATTCAGGCTAGACTTTGAAACTCACTGGGATATCTCCGACTCCATTTTGTTGGTCATGGGCATTTGAATATACTGCGTGCTTTTGTAGAGCCAGTCCGCCCAAGTAGACGATCGTAAGCGCTTCCGGTGTCCGAGAGTTTCTCGAATTTCATATCTCTTCGCTCCGAACAACAGCTGCCAGGAAGTCGAATGGGAAAGGGGGAAGGCAGTATTGGACACAGTAGGAGGATAGCAGAGGCAGGGAAAGCAGAGATTCTATAACCCAGAGTAGACAAAGGCTCTTCGTTATGGATGATTGCTTGAGCTTGTGGCTCAAAAAGCAGCCTGGATGTTTCCAGCCGCTGGGCTCTTATACTCGAAGTCCGTGCAAGATATCGGGGTTTGCGTCCACTTCTAAGCCAAAAGTCTACTGGTGCATGTCACTGAATGAGCCAAGAGTCACAATCAACATGATGCCGCAATATTACTTTGCTTTGTTTCTGGCCTGAAGGAGGCTGCTGGTACATAGATACCTTCTCTTCTACATGTGAAGCTGCAGTGAGGCAGGAGGGGGCGAGGGTTTAGGTCCGCTGTCGCACGCTAAACTCTAAATTTGGTCGTAGCTACCCGCACCGAACCACCGTACTATCGCCATCTCGGACAACGTTTCAAAAATTGCCTCCAACGAAACGGTTTGCCAGTCCAGCATGGAAAGCCGAGCATGGGCGCTCCTGAGTGAGCAACAGAGGAATGAGATCAAACAGGAGATGAAGACGAAGCTAGGTCTCATGAAGAGGTGGCTCAGAGATTCGCAGGCCTTCAAGGTGAGCTACTTGAAAATCACACAGCGCCAAGGAACATGTTGAGCTGACCATTTCTGCTGTAGCTCACCCTCGGGGTACGCCCAGTCTCATATCGCACACCTGAGAGATCCCCGTGCTGACACGGGCATTCCAGACGGTGGCTTTCTACGCAGAATACGTCGACCATGTCGAGCACTTCTCCTACATGAAATGCCGATACTTTGCAGGTCTCGACGTCGCCAAAGAAGACGTCGACAAGCTGCTTCGGGTCCAAGACCGCCTTGACCAAGACTCCCAGCACATGTTGGGTCTCTTCGTAGCAGGAACCGATACTATTCGCGATCTGGCTCTCCAAGACGTAACCCTTCACAACAAGATGATGGGACTATACGACAGCAGGACTCATACGCACGAGAAGTTGAAGCGCGAGTGGGACGACATGTTGGACTTGAGTCTGCCATGGAATAGGCTCCAGGAACCCGACCCTCGCACTGAGGAGACAATACGTGAAGCTACGGAGGTAAGTGCAGCCTCAACCCCATCTTTGAAGATTTCAGTATGAGCTAACGCTTGCTCTGCAGGCTAGTCAGAGAGCACTTGAAGATGAGCTCGAGCCTTACTACGAATAAGAGAAGGTATCTAGCTCATCAATAAGTCGCGTCAAAGAGGAGGGAGATGTTGCGGCGAAGACATGGATGGACTTTCGTCCTTCCAGGAATCACGCAAGGGATCAAGATCGCGTTCAGGCTTGACCCCCACAAAAACGAACAGACAGAAAGCAAATATGTAAGATATGATCAGATCTCATCGCAAGGAAACGACGTGACTAGAATAACGAGTAGTGCAAGCGACTTGTTGACAGCGGCTGGAAGACAAAAGTGCTCGCAGCGACCTACCCAATTCAGCTTTGACAAGGAGCTGCACCGTAAATTCTGGTCAAAACAAAAAACTGCCGCATCACGCATCAACACCATCCGGAGAAGGGACAGCTCCATCAATAACGGCCGGACAAAGCCCAGCTCCCTACCTCACAACGTCTTCCCTACATCTTCGCCAAGATGCCACATGCTTCCTCCCCCTCCCCAATTCCTATATCCCCCACTTTTGCAGATACCACGAGAAGTCAATATGGCTACCATGAGGCATGGCACAGTTTACATTCCAGACACTCAGCGTCAACCAGAGCCGACCAGACAGACCAGACAGTGGCAAGACCAGGACGAGATCAACTCAACTCCCGACGATAGCGACCTGCTCACGGTCATGGACAAGTTCATTCGAGACACAGAGATGAAACCCGACGAGGTGAGTGAATCAATTGCCCTCAAAGAGGTCCCCTTTCAGTGACTAACCCTCTTCGTCTCTCATAGGCTCCCATGCTTCGTACCAAATTCTGCCACCATGTGACACATTACGACCACATCACTGGCAAATGCCCCAGCGAGGCCCCCACCGACCTACACCTCTTCCTCACCGTCGAGAAAGAGCTTCATGCCGTGTACGGCAAAGCTATGGCCCGCTTCGATGTCGGAACCTGCGCCTTCCGCGCTGAAGCCGAGAACAACGACTCGCTCGACGACGATTTGAGGAAGAGTCTTCGCAATCTGGCCGTTATCAGAGGTACTAGAAGCATGGAAATGAACAATGTGATGAAAGAAAAACTGATGCTCAAGGTGCCAATCCCCGCTGAGCTGCGGAGCAAGTTGGCGCTTGACGATCTTCTGATTACGCAAGGTTCTTTCGGCTCGGATGCTGAGAGCTTGCCCCAGTATTCGAACTCTCCTGGAGGTTTCGACCCTAACAGTGTCATCGAGGACAGCTTTGCACCGTCCTCGTCGGACCCTCTGCCAGAAAGCCAGGCTACTCAGCTAGTTACTCAACCTGCTGCCAAAACCGGTGCACAGCACGAGACCCAGGCTACCCAGCTGGTTGCTCAACCTGCTGCTCGAGGCAGAGCTCAGCACGAGACTCAGGCCACTCAGCTGGTTACTCAACCTGCTGCTCGAGGCAGAGCTCAGCACGAGACTCAGGCCACTCAGCTGGTTACTCAACCTGCTGCTCGAGGCAGAGCTCAGCACGAGACTCAGGCCACTCAGCTGATCACCCAACCTACTGCTCGAGGCCGCGCTCAGCACGAGAGTCAGCAGGGAAGCATGCTGCCTACTCAGGTTGCCGACATCAGCGGTGCCCCCACGGCCCCTCGTGCTCACGGTGAACTCAGCTCCGGATCTACGACTCGAGCTGTCAATGGCAGTTAGTCTTCCTTCCTCCCCCCTCCCTATAACATGCGACACAGTTGTACTGACGATTTTGCGATGCAGAGCGTCCATACTTGCAGTTCCGGGATAGACAAGGTCGAGACTAAGGATACTCTGCGGCAAACGCGAATCTGGTTTGAGATTTCTGCAGGGGAACCGTTGATCCACCAGTAGCATAGCGTTTGCAATTGAATGTCGAGAAAACACATCATCGGATGAGGAGAAGCCGCCGTGTAAGTATTCCTAGGTGATGAAACGAAGCTGCAGACTCTTTAGTCAATAAAAATGCGATGGCGAGAGATTGAGAAGCACCTGGGAACACAAATGCGAATACGACGCGAAGTCATATTTGAGTTTGAGCCAAGACCTGCTCTCATTTGCCGACCCGGACCAATCCAATACTCGATTAGGTAAGGTGCGGCCGAATTTAGGAATGATAGTGGGAACCACTTGAGAAGCGTGCCAGGAATTCTGATCGACGCGAGAGCTGTGCAGCCACTGGGTAAATACGTGGCATCACGTGTCCGCATCCTCGCTTAGCATCGACGACGAAAATGCTCTTCGCCGGAACGTCAGAAACTTCATAACGACACACGCCTGTCCGGCGACAGACTGCACAATCAACAAGGGGAATTCCTTCGATTCAATCAAAGCACGATTTCGAGGTCGCAAAGTGCCGGCGGCAGAGATCACAAACTCGAAGGCGTCCAACTTGAGAATAACATTAACTCTGACACCTAACTCGACATGATGCATTCGCCTTTTCTTAATCCTGTCTGCCAAGTACTGAATTATTATGTGGGATTCGGATATCGCCAATGACTGGCAGACATCTGATACGATGCTGTCGTGCCAAGAATCCCTGCAGTATGCATGCAGATGATGAAGGGAAGACCCTGCCCGTTTGTGCAGACGCGAAGGTTAATGTCATGTGCCGACGCGATCATCACCACCCATCATCTCCGGTGTTTCCAGAGTACCATCTTCTCATCCTCCCTGGAATCTTATCCAGCTTCAACTAATCTGGGCCCCTCCCTACAATTCTAACAGGATTTCACCCTCTCCTTTCACCCTCTCCCTCCACCCAGCCAGCTCCACTCTGGCTCAGACATTTGCTTGCGAATTTCTACCACAACACTCTTTTCGTTGACTTGTTGAGTCAGTCCACGGCACCCCGTCAGGATGGCTCCGGAGGCCGATTTGTCGTACCTATTTCACCATGTCTTCCTGCCTCCAAAGCTGCCTCAGGGGGACGACGGCAACGCCTCAAAAGATCTAGGCTTGATGGCAGTGTGCAAAGCCGCGCTGACCGAATTCCAAACACATCTCTTGCTCCAGGAGCGACAAAAATGCCAAGTTTGCACCAAGATGCTAGGGGTTATGCTGGACTTGCGCTGCACGGGTAGTAGAGACATGAGTGCCGCAAGTTTGCAGAAGTCGCTGAGATGAATGCTCGATCAAGGTATACTAGACTCCTCCAATTGTTGATACGCTAGTGCTCATATTACCTGCAGATGTTATTGCCCTGGAGATCAAAGCCAATAACTCGGGAATTCTAATTCGCAAGACACCGACAAGTCATACTGTGGAATCTTTCGAACTTTCTCCGACCACTGACAAAGTCATGGGAACCCAGGGTCGGCTGCTCAGATGCTTTCCTGGACCGGTCATTGAATTGAGCCCTGACAGGATGTCCGATCAGTATTTTTGTCAAGCTTTCGCGGACTTGATGGTCAAACTGGACTCGAATACACCAGAAGAAGCAGTACCACAGGTCAAAGGCAGGATCCAAAGTGAAAGAGATCCGCGATACCACCAATCCGAAGTTTGTGACCGAGATGCTCACAGGTTTCCTGCGCGCTCTTGGGGAGCCTAGTCAGGTGGTTCGTATCCACAAGCGTTTGCGCGACGATGTCCTATGGAACAGCACGCTCAAACCCTGGCGCCGATCATCACTCTGGCTGCTGCTGCGTGTTGCTTTACAGACCACGCTTTTGGAAGGGGTCGACGATCACTCATCGTACAAATCGTTCATGGTTTTCTTCATGGCCTATCTTTTGGAGAAGGCACTTAATGATGGCTTGGCTAGCGAAAAGCTCTTCATTATGACTGTCAAGATCAATCGCCGGGTACAAAAGCTTGCGCTGGACAATGACCCGGCCTGGATGAAGTACGTCTATTGCGTGGTGGAGAAAGCATCCGAGGAGCTTGAGAGAAAATGGCGTGCGAAGGAACAGAATACCGACCCCCTTGGACTCCAAAAGGTTTACGCGGATGCTAGATTGTCTTTCTCGACGGACACGGAATTGAGTCTCAACAGCCTTCGGCCACATCTGGCTGGCATGCTAACTCGCCCTCCTCTACCTTTCCATGATGGTTCATTCACACCCATACTTCAACCTCGGGTCGACCCTCATAACTATCATTCTGCAGAATCCCCCGAATTCAGTGACTCTCTCGCACTTTTTGATATAGAGTCATGGGTCCAAGAGAGCCTACAAGCCTGGCTTGAAATCTATCTGCAGTTGCCTCCAGCTTCCATAGCTCTTTCGGACCTCATAAAAAACTACTCGGCGGCTGCACAAGCACGATATCAAGGTAATGCGGAAGGCTGCTCTCTTATGTTCCTTACTCTAATGGAGTTATGGGTTGCGCTCGACAAATGTGTCACTCACCAGTATCCCTTGCTGGGCGAGTATCAGCCACCCTTTCCTCCCTCTTTGTTCCGTCCCTTCTTGCTTCCAAAGCAGCGACATATGGAACGCTTGAGCTATGTAGAAAAGTACATAGAGCACAGAATGGGCAAGGCGAAACACGCATCTGCGCTTTTCTTCGAAAACGTCAACAGCATCACGAGCTTCGGTGTCCGGTATGTCCACGGCTCTCCTAGTCATCAGGAACTACGGCGCGAAATAGAGGCGGACGCACATCTCGAACGCACATCTCGGAAGCGGGAACTGCTTCGAAAAAAATCAGAGTACTCCAGTCTTATAAGTAGATACGAAGCTACTCACTGTCAGTACCAACATGAGGAGCCATCTATACAGAATGACTGGAAACGAGTATCTCGCCACTCCCAGCCATGCCGAAGATGTGTCCTGAAAGATACAGCAGATAAATTGCAAATCGAGGTACATGAGTGGCCTCTGCCGCGCGATGATTCTGAGGCGAATGCTGCCGTCTTTGAACTGGATGTGCCAACAGAAACAGCTACATGGCGGCACACTACGTTCAGCCTTCTGATTGATGTTTTCTCCCCGAAGCTCAAAAGGGCCTCGTCCATCTCCGACGTGTGGACAATTGCTCGATTCAGTGGCTTGAGCAAATATCACCACTCCCGGGGAGACAGGCTCCAATTTGCGTCAAACTCGAAACCATTCGTTGTCTCACACTACAGGCAACAGTGGATCTCGATCGCAACGGAGAGCAGCATATGCGTCGAGAACGGTCTGCACTACGCGATGCGTGACTCAGTTCAAGAGAAGTATACACGCGATCTTCTTGGCCACTGCGATGTTGAGGATCTCTGCACATTTCGGCTTCCGCATGGACTCTATGCCAATCTGCAATTCGCGCTGCGAGGAACCACACACACATCCAACGACATACTTGCAAAACAATCCGAATGTGCTGGAGCTCTAGATCTGCACGAGTTCTACAGCTTTGGGATCCTCCGCGCTGGTCATAGACTCCAATGGCGCAATTTAGCCCGTGAGTTAACTTCTCGCGTGCTCAATTTCAGTTCCGAGGAGACATACTTGCTAGTATTGCAGACAATTTGGCAAGCCGGGCCTCCCGGGGTCGAGCCAATTGAGACAGTCTGCAGAGAATCTCATCGCGATTGCACAGAAGAGGGATTTGGAATCGCCATGATATCGGCATTGAACAAAGCCGTTGACACGGTGGAAGGAAATTGGCAAAATGCGGTTGCCATACGCATCTTTGTTGCTCTCGCGACTCGGCTGCTATCTTTGTCGCCCCATAAGTTCGTCCACGAGCGTTGCTACGAATTTCTGAGACGAGCAAGAAGTATTTCACGTGACTGGGCTCGTGAACTCAGCACTTTGATACACGAGGAGGAGAATCCAAAACAGCTCGAGACATTGAATTTCCGGGTTTTGGAAATAGCATTGACGTGCCACAGCACCTTTGATGTCGACAACCAACATCTATCGGCATTGCTAGGCTGTAATGAAGATGTGGCGGATCTCGGCGAATGCTGCATTCTCGTGCAGAGTTGGTGTCCAACCGTGACATACTGTCTTCCTGTTTCTTTGCAAGCTTTATTGCTGCGATTCGACAGGCTGGCGCACTTTATCGAGTCACATCTGCGGGAGCAGATCTTGAGAAATGGCCGTGGTCTGAACACAGCAGTACGACGAGTCTGGGCTGGCTATCGTCCAGGTATGCCCTGGACGGCTTTGCCTACACCAAATGAGCGATGGGTCACCACCACAACTTCCGGCGACATGCCTCTCACTGTCCACTACAACGTCTTGGATGGGACCTTACGCGTGAATGGTTCGCCGCTGAGTAGGCTCGGGCCTGATTACGAAGCTCATACAATTTTCCGCCAACCGTTTGGTAACGTATGCCGTCCTTCTCCTTAGGCACAACAATGTCTAGAATGCTAACTCTTATTTCCCAGAAAATTTTCGACGTCATCCCATCTACCATGACAGGCATGGTCTATGAGACAAGGAATGAAATCCGCGGACAGCAGGTTCACTTTCGAATCCATGGCTCTGATTTGATCATCCGAACGAAACGAGAAACTCAGGTCTACGAGATAGTGCCACAGAAAGCTTTGCAGGAGGACTTTCCTCGGCATTTTATCGAAGATTATGTCCATTGGCAAGATGTTACCAACAAGTCAATCCAATGGCGCCCCCTGGGCAACGTGTGGGAGTCTTCAGCAGCTATCTGGCAAATGCAAGCCTTCGGACTCCAACGTTACGTTCTTGCACGTGCAGACAAGCCACAAAAGCTGGTTGACTTCCGCAGTATAACGTCAAGAATAATTTCAAGACTTCTGAGCCCGATTGAGCAGCCGACGCATATCCACATAGTCTTGGACGACCGCACGGGCGCGTTGGAAATACACCTGCCACGAATGAAACTTGACTTTCTGCTGAGAAAAAGCGGCAGTCCACTCGAGTCGAAACAATTTCATGGAATGGTAGTAGATGAGAATCAGTCTTTTGGTGCATTCACTGGTTTGAGAAACAAGCTAGTTTTGCGCAGTTCTCATGGAGTTTCTCGCTGTGTCATTATTCCCCACGGAACAGTATCATTTCTTCGAGAGAATGACCATGTATGTGTCAAAATCAACACAGGCTCGCTGTCATCTGTCAAGTACCACATGTATCGAATCGACACACGCTTGGGCCGGCTTGATGACAATGGTAACTTACAAAGCCGACTATACAGGTTGTATTTACATGCCCTTACTTCGAACTGTCTCTGTGATGGGCTCACGGGTCGTACTGGCACCGAGGAAGCTTTGGCGGGCTTGAAAGACGCAGCAACACGATCTTTTGTGTCTCTCGAACCGACCGACATGAAAATTCTTGAGCAGATTGGCAAGCTGACTCCCTGTCGTCAGTTCTAGTAAGTCAAATCTCAAAGTCCTTCCTGTCCAGAACTCAGCATTCCAATAACATGCAGTGAGGCCTTGGATTGTCAAGTTTGCTAACTTATATTTCAATAGCCCCACCCATCTTCGAGTAATGCAGCAAGTTGACTATAATTATCTTCCTTCTCTCTCGCAGCATTGCGCTTTCCAGACCCAAGTTGCTTCAATATTCGATTACGCCGCGTCTTTGCAAGTATTTCAGGAGAGGCCCGATAAGCTAAGGAAGCCGGAACCCCGTAGCGATCAACGGCTTCTCGACAGAGCTGCGCTTCGCCAATCTTCGTTCCAGGTCCACAGTTTTGGTGCCGAAACTTTTACGCCAAAACATGACCAGAGGTACGATTCCCGAGACTATGGCATCGACACCGAGCGAGAATCGCGCACATGTTCCACTGCAAGACTAGTGGATGACTGGTCTACGGACTTGACTGTGTCTCAAGACCTGCTGAGACAAATGCAGGCGTGGAACCAACCAGTTCAAGGTTAGGGATCGGTCGAGCGACTGAAGTTGGGTTTCGACCTCCAATGGTTGGCTGACTCATCCGAGATCTTCTCCAAATATTGGTTTAGACTCACGCAACGATTTTCCCGGTCTGTGGCTGCACGAGACAAGTATGAGATCATGGTCTTTTTGTCGACATTATCTTATTCTCTACATGCAAATCCGGAACTAATTGAAACGCTATTGGCTTTCGCAACTAACCAACATCTTCGACAACTGCGGAATCCACTCAACGCTTCAACTTTTGAGCTTTCGCATGGCTTCAGCCCTGACAAATCGAAAATGCTTGCATCAGCAGAGGGACGACCCTTCGATCAAAGCCGCGAATCTCGAACTCAATCTCACCCAGTACAGATGGATTCGCGCCGACGCCGCCAAGAACTGTTTGCCCAGGCTTTACAGGCCAAAAGGCAGGCATTCGTGGAAAATCTTCTGAAGCAATGGCCTAGAGCCACAATTGCGACGCCCTGTGATCAGAGCGGCTACGATACCTACATTTATGTGTCGAAGGCGATGACTGCTATGGATTCCTGGTTCTCTAGATGGCTACGGAATGCCAGTCTTCAAAGGTACATCGGAGAAGTGCAAGGCATCCTGAGTAGCATGACCTCGTGCTGTCGAACTACTGCTGAGTATACAATCGCACCATCTGCGGATTTGTACTCTGCCCCCAGTTCTTCTATAAGCTTCGCTGATCTGACAAAAAACTCTGCTCCAAGGTGCCCAGAAGCTGATCGAGGAAGTTTCGACACATGGGTTGCCCAAAAACATAGGAGTGGTGATGATCATAGCAAAATGAGGGAACTTCTTTCTCGTATTTCTTCATCTTCCTCGACTGGATACCAGAAGCTGTATGCCGAAGACCTCTTTCAGAGTTTTACAGCATTGCAGAAGGGTACCACTGTCGAACTGCGACGTTCGTCGGAATGTAAGGAGGTTCTAGAGAAGCATCTCGAGCAAGCTCTGTCTCATATGAAGACGACCTACGATATTATTCGTCACGCTTTGGAGGCTTCCGTTCATGCTATTGCGATCAAGACCGGGATGCTTCCTCGTCTCTCTCCAGTTTCGATCTTGTCACACCTGGCAAATGACAAGGTCGGCGATCTCCCGCAAGATTGGAAAGTGGCTTTCGTTCAGTATGCACTCTCTATCGCTGAGGTCCAGCGCGCCGAGCGGCTACTTGCGACTTTTGCGAATACACCCCAATTTCTGGCCATACTGAAGAATGCCGGCCATCAAAACTGGGATCCGATTGCCTATCCGGAGTGGCTTCTGTTAGAGATCGAGAACAATATCTTGATACGGAACGAACAGGCTCGAATTTCCAAAGAAATGATTTCGCCATCTTCGGACGCTAATTCTGTCATGCAGCTAAACATGGGGCTTGGAAAGTCTTCGGTCATCGTCCCCATAGTCGCCGCTGCCCTGGCGAATGGCAAACAGCTGACCAGAGTAATTGTACTGAAGCCTCTGGCTATGCAAATGTTTCGCTCTTTAGTCGAGAAACTCGGGGGTCTGATAAGCAGACGTGTCTGCTTTATGCCTATCTCCCGTTCCCTCGATTCGAAATCTCAGCAGGCACGCCAAATACGGAAAATGTACGAGGAGTGCATGCGGACGGGGGCTGTTATCCTTCTGCAGCCGGAGCACATTCTCTCATTTGAGTTGATGGGCTTTGACCATCTCTTGGCTGGTCGCACGGACTCGGGTAACACTCTGAACGAGACTCAAGAATGGCTATATGCCAATACTCGAGATATTCTCGATGAAAGTGATGAGATCTTGAGTGTGCGTTTTGAACTCATATACGCTATCGGTCTACAGCGTGCCATAGACTACAGCCCCGAGCGATGGTCGAATATTCAACGTGTTCTGGGCCACGTTGCTCGGGTTGCGGACCAAGTACTCAAGCAGCATCCCCATGGCTTGGAAATAGTGCCATCGGTAGCCGGAGGATTCCCTCGGATCCGTATTGTCCAGACTAAAGCTGGGGATGAGCTGTTACTAGGTGTTGCAAGTGCTCTTTTCGAGAACGGCCTGCCAGGAGTACCAATATGTTTCTTATCGCCAACTGTCAAATCCGTTCTATTCGGTTATTTTACAGACGATGCGTTTGACCCAACAGACTCGGGTTCCCTATTGGAATCAGTTTTCGCATCTGAGTCCGCGAAGAATGGCCTTCTGCTTTTGAGAGGGTTGTTTGCCTGCGGAATCCTCAAGTTTTCCCTTGGTCACAAGCGCTGGCGAGTGAACTATGGGCTGGATTTGACACGCTCACTACTTGCTGTCCCGTATCATGCAAAGGACACCCCAGCTACTCGTGCAGAGTTCAGCCACCCTGATGCCACCATGGTTCTGACCAGCCTATCCTATTATTATGCAGGCTTGAAACCGGAAGAGATCACCTTGTGCTTCGAAGCGCTTCTCAAGTCCGATCAAGCGAAGGAAGAGTACGAACGCTGGGTCAAAGATGCTCCGGGCTTGGACCGCCCATTCAGAAACCTTGGTGGAATCAATCTGAGCAACAAAGGCCAATGCTTGCGAGATGTCTTTCCTCCTCTGCGATTTGCCAAAGCTGTCATCGACTTTTACCTCTCGACGATTGTGTTTCCAAAATCGATGAAGGAGTTTCCTCACAAGCTCTCTTCTTCCGGCTGGGACGTTGCAAGAGAAAAGGAGCATCCTACCACTGGTTTCAGCGGTACCAATGACAGCAGATACATGTTGCCGCTATCCATCAGTCAATGTGATTTGCCAGAGCAGCTCTCAACCAATGCGCTTGTTTTGGACTGTCTGCTAAGGTCCGAGAACTCATTTACTTCCATCGAGAAAGAATCACCTACAGGCGAGCTCAATGCCAAGATTCTTTTGAAGGTAGTTTTAGCATCTCAGCCTCCCGTGCGAGTGATTCTGGATGTCGGAGCTCAAGTTTTGGAGCTCAAGAACCAGGAGGTTGCGGAACAATGGCTGTCGCAAGTTGAAGAGTCTAAAGCTCAGGCTGTGATCTTCTTCGACGACGACGAATTATGTGTTTTGAGCCGTGACGGAACGAAGGAGTCGCTGGTAATCTCTCCGTTCGCGGAGCAGATGGACCAATGCTTGGTGTATCTTGACGAGTGTCATACAAGGGGAACGGACCTGAAGTTACCCTCTGACTATCGAGCAATGGTGACATTGGGCCCAGGTCTCACCAAAGACCGTGTCGCGCAAGGTAATTCTTTTTACTCGAACTTCCAAATACCACGCTAACAGTGTCTAGCTTGCATGCGTATGCGAAAGCTGGGCGAGGGACAGTCTATAGCATTCTGTGCGTCGATGGAGATTCAGCTCAAGATCTTGGAGTGCAACGGCAAATCACAGGGCCCAATTGAGGTGCTAGATGTTTTGAAGTGGTGTATTGACAACACCCGCACATACACCCGGAAGTGTATTCTTTTGTGGGCGACGCAGGGCCTGCGACACCAGCATCGTCGCGCGGTGGAGTCTGCGCATCGTACGGTTGCAGACCGCGCCAACTCTCTTCTAGAGCCCGAAGCACAATCCCTTGAAGAGAGATACAGTCCAAGTGACGGCGAGCGCCATCAAACTCGAGTACTGTCATTGGCAACGTCGGAGACACTTGCGACTCGTTTGCCTCAAGTGAGGAAGATCGAGTCCAAGTGCGCGCAGTTTGGAAACCCTTCTTTCAGTGCTAGAACGATGCACGAGGAACAAGAGCGCGAGTTGTCTCCAGAGGCAGAACGAGAGCAACAGGTTGAGCTTCCTCCTGCTCTGAGTCCCTGTTCCCACAGACTTCATCCAGACCTCAAGAATCTGGTTGCGACAGGGCTGCTCGCCAATGAATCGTCTGCGGTTCAACCAGCTTTCGAGGTCCTCACCAGAACCACGGCAAATCAATTTTACGACCCGAAAGCTTGGCCTGCGCACTTGCTTGTAACCAAAGACTATGCAAGCACTGTCCGAGCCGCTGCTAGTCAGCCACTGGACTCTTTCCTGAGACCAGTCCACTGGGTTTTGAGCTTCTATCAAGAATCCGGTGTCAGGCTGCTGATCATAAGTCCGTACGAGGCTCAGGAGCTTGTGCCGGCCCTTCGCAAGCAAGATCTGGTGATTTTGCACATCTATGCTCCGCGTCTGAGCCTGTCAGTGCGAACCCTGGAAGACCTGTCAGTTTGTACCGTTCCACGAGTGTCCCCGTCACGGTTAGTTGCGCCCCTCAGCCAACAGCTTAACCTATTCGCCGGCCAACTCTACTTCCGGACCTACGATGACTACGAGTCTCTTTGCGCCTTTCTGGGTCTGTGTTCGCAGGAGGCTGGTGCACGCATGGAAGTTTCAAGCGATGGTTTCGTGAGTCCGGCGACCCGAGTCCATGCAAGCTCCAATCGTATTCAAAACAGCCCTTTCAGGGTCAGTCCAGTTGCGTTTGTGAGAAAGATCATGGCATTGAGAAGGAAGGGAAAGAGCTTTGCGGGCTCGCATATTGGGAGGATCTTGAACGGCGAGTTGATCACGAAGGAAGAGTTCGAGACTCGGGGGACTGGCGACGGAAGACTTTAGGCTTGCATGGCGATACTTTCTCGAGGGGAGTTGCATTCCAAGCATATACGATCTGGATGGCAACCAATTCAAAGGATTCTCTTCAGACTTGAATGTAGCCCAGGTTTTCTGCTATTTTATCAGACCGCAGGCTGGGAGAAGGACAAGGATAGTTTGATGTTTGTAATTTGATGTATTGCATTGAATGTTGTCAGAAACTCGGGCGTCTTACTTAGTGCACGGACGTGAAAGACTATGCCAAACTGCCTTTGAAATATTGCCGCTGGCTACAACTGTGCTCTGGGATGCTTCGAGTATAAGCAAAGACTGAGCTTGAATAGCTGGCCGACGCTTTCGGCCCTTCACATCCGTGGACTGGGGCTGTCATTGCTTTATGAAGATCGCAATATTTCACTTTTTTTCCTAATCCTAGCTACGTGCTTCTGAAGTCACTTCGATGATTACTGGACGTTCGTCTTTCCTCTGGGTACCAGACATAGTAACCCGAATGATTAAGATCATCCTTAAGTGCTGCTTCCATTTTCACTCTACTGAATCCATCGAGTCCTGGGATAGCCTTCATTACTTGTTTGAGGTTAAATTACTTCGTAGTCGGTATGCTCAAGCCTCTCAATTACACAAATTTCTTGCAAGTGATACTAATCTGTGGGCTTATGAATGGCAGAATTCTTTGCATTTGAGATCTTTCGGCTTCTCTGAATACTGGATATCAGATTTGAAGGTGAACTAGTCTGATCTGAACTCGACAGCCGAATTCTTTGTCAATTCCCTATAATATTTTGGAAGCATTCGGACGCGGCTATTCATGAGCTAATCGAAACCAGAAGCAAGACGCTTGATTAAGAAGAGCAGTCCTCGGCCCTCACCACTCCCTTCTTATCCGCGCAGTGCGCCCGCTCACCTACAGTGTCATACTCATGAAAAAGTCTCGATATCATCAAAGATATCTGTGCTCAATTATATTTATTTGGGTTATGTCCGGTTACTTTCGTGCTTCAAATTTCCAAACGACTTAGATCATGCTAAAGCAGTTCGGATATTCCAGATAATTTTGAATATCCGAAGGAACTTGAGAGGGTCCAAAGCACTTCGAGTTCGAATATTCCAGATAGTTTTGAGTATTCTAAGAAACTTGGGTGCTTCCAATTAGTAATTACCTTGAATTATTCGGTATTCCAAAGAATTCAGGATGCTCCAAAGGACTTGAGATGTTCCCAGTATCTTCGATATTTCTAGCACAATGGTACTCGAGGGAATCAGCTGTATCCAGACTTAGTTCGTCCCACTTTTGCTTTATTATTCCATAAACTTCCCGTCCAGGAGGCTCGTGTGCCCTTCGCACAGTTCTCATCACTATCCCGACTCGGGATTCCACGTGGCCCTGGCCCTACCTCATGCCCGAAAAATTGAAGCAGAAGTTTCAATAAACATGACCCCATGTGACCAAAAAACGCAGCAAGTATAAATCATTCTCGCCCAACTCCATTACCCCAGCTCCCACCACCTACAGATTAATCACCAGAATGCTTCGCCTTCAGCCTTCAATTGACTATTTCCACGCCGCGCCCAGTAACCAAGCCAGAATCCAAAACGAGCTTCCAACGCGCCATTATTCATCATTCCAAATGGCTCGCAGCTTCAAATCTCGATAACAGATAAGCTAGGAAGGCTTTCGAAACTTCCGGCAGCTAGACTAGTAGTGGCTGACTGGTCACAGAAGGTTCGGAGATTAAGTGGCGGGTGGCTGAACATTGAACATCTAGAATCTCAGAAGGCTTTCTGGAATTTCAATGGCTGGTGGGTTGCTTGTGCTGCTCATCCGTGCGTGTAGCTTCGAGGTAGCAGACGGCCGAGGCGTTGGTGGGCGACCCCTGGGATATTATTAGTGGGGGTTCCGAGATGGAAATTGTATATGCAGATTTCTCACTCCGGTCATGAAGTTTGCGAAGAGGCGAGTGGGTTTGGTGTTGGTTGTTGTCACTCTTGGGTTTGATGTGGAAATGAAATCCGAAACACGAGGGTTCAAGCTTTGGTGATTCAGGCTGGCATTCAGGCTGATGTTACTCGCTAATGTCACCATTGCTGTTGTTTTTGTTCTGTGCTGTTGTTAGTATTGTCAGAGGGAATCAAGCATCGGTCACGGAAACAGTAGGCAGTAAAATGATCAACACATTGAATTGATAGAGCTGTCTGTGGAACCAGCTACCGCGCTCGCACGCAAGGAGATAGGAAACCACCCTTCTCCCCTACTGCATCCACCGACTGCATTCCCCTAGCACTCTCCATCCCCCAAGTACCGTCAGGCCCGTGTCAAGCAGAGGTTAGGACAAAAAGTAAGCTATGTATCAAGAAGCAGAAAAGAACAACATGTCGTCATGAGAACTCTTCAGGTATCCCAATCGTGAATCTGGCTTTCGTAAGCCAGCCTAATCCCGCTATCTCCCTGCCACATTTTTTTTGTCCTAAGAATTTTGAGAAGCCCCAAAGCAAGCCGGAAAGAGAGTAACAGTTAAGAAGTGATCATGAACTTTTTCGTAGGCATGAACTTTTGTCGACGGGCATGAGACACGTCGATTGTTGCTTTTAGCATTGGCTGCTTAGTAGGCTGGGTCGCCGAGGAAGTTGACGGATCCAGTGCAGGTACCGCCGCGGCAGTAGCCGGTAGGGGTCAACCAACCCCAGGCCTCTGTATGTCACGCATTAGCACCGTGTCTTACCATGAGACGAAGCAAAGATAGGGTGTGGGTGACTTACCGATTTGCTGACCGTTCGCCAACAGAGCTGTGATACTTCCACCAGCTACACCGGTGCAAGCTCCCGAGGCGCTATTGCAGGAGATGTTGAAGGGGATTGCGCCGGTACCGGCGAGTGTAACGTTGGCCCAGCAGTGGCCGCCTGAGCACCAAGCAGCGACTTGAGTACTACCAGCAGCAACAGAGGCACCATCCGCGAGGAGATCGGTGATCTTTCCGCTGGCGGTGACTGTGCACGACCAGTCTGGGCTGCAAGAGCCTTGGACTACGGGGTGTTAGATACTATCAATCATGTTCAGAAGAGAGTCGGGACATACGCAGACCAGTGGCACCGACAACGGTCGTGACAGCCGCCGCAGTCGTGTTGGGAAGGACGAGGGCGGGGACAATAGGGATGGCAGAGGCACCGAAAGGTCCGTCGCCAGGGGTAGGCGCGGCGTAGGCGGTGATGGCAAAGAGAAGGGTGGCGGAGATGAAGGACTTCATGTTGATGGATTTGCGGGGTTGAGTGGAAGTGAAGGTGGTGGTTAGGTAAAGAGGGTAGAAGTAAGTCTTAGACTTGAAGAAGGATAAAGAATGGGTGAAGCGAAGAGAAGATGAGGAGAAGCGATATCTGATGAAGCTGAAAACGGAGGACAGAAGCAAGGGTTTTATGGCGAAAGCGAAGTAGGGGTCTCGGGACGGTTCAGGCTCGACAAGCTTGCGCAGCATGTGGGCTCACGGGGCGCGTTCCAGGCCCTATTGAACTATGGCCGCCGCCTTCCTGGGCTTATGGTATTTGAGTATCTGCTTTTGGCCAGCAGTGGCCAAGCCCGAAATCGAGGGTCCCGGCGGCATCTACCGCATTGCACTGGTGGTGAACACATGGTGGGTGCGTCGAGATGTCCGCAGTAGTCGGACTGCGTGGGCTGTGCTGAGCGTGAGGCTTGCGCCAGGAGACTGCTTGGGTCTGCTTGGAGACCGTCGACGAGGGCGTCACAAGCGGGCTGCGGGCTGACGACAGTCCGGCACAGTTGGCACAGTTGGCACGGCCACAGGGTAGCCAGAGCGTCTAAGTTGGCGGCGGGAGTGACAGTACGTGTGATTAAGCTCATTGATGCACCCAGGGGTCGCGCGGGATCGTCTTATGTGGAATCATGGCTCTCGGCGCACGGACCAGCTTCTGGAAACACGGCCGCCTCTTGGCACCAAAACACCATCAACGTCGTCGTCGCCATACCAAGCCACTGCCTATTCTACGAACTCTTGCTACATCTACAACACGGAGACACATGTGCCTTATGGGCACGTGGCATCTACGCCGCACACCCCAGGCCATGGAATGCCGTCAACCCCGCCGTCGCAGTGCCCAAACTGCTCCCGCACCGTCTCGGTCCCCGTCCTGTCCCGGAAACACGCCGAGTTCTGCGTGGCATAGTCCCGCAGCGCCTTCCAGTCTCGACACATATGCACTTGGCCGTCGCCTGCTGTGTGCACTCCAACTGTGTACAGCGGCGTGTTGTCGGCATGGCATGTGACAAACTAGCCCGAGGCGACGTTAGCAACACCATCGAGGCGCCAGCGGGACCGGGAAGACTTACCTGGCGAAAGTAGTCAAAGCAGTGGTTGGCATGTTTGAGCGGGTAGCTCAGGGGCTTGCCATCCACAGCTTCATGCAACACCTTGCGTACAATTTTCTATGGAACCGTCAGACATGCCACGTGCCGCAGGCCGGAAAGGCTGACTTACCAGGCAGTGGAACTGATGATACGACTCCAGGAGGTACAACCCTTTTGTTTCGTCGCCAGGAACCGGCATCGACTTCGTCCAGTGATTCTCCTCCGCCCATTTGTGGTCGACGGCAATGTGGCCGTGAGCCGTGTTGATGGCATCCCAGAGCTCGTCTGCCTCGGTGCTATTTGCCGAACTATACGGCGTATACCCTGAAAGCAAATCAGCAGTGGTTCTTCGATGTTATTTGGTCTGACCTACAATGAAACTGCATGGGCTTGCGAGGTATGTCTGGTATGATAGCTGAGTCTCACAGTCAGTAGGGAGACGCCCTTCCGCAAGCAGAGTCACGTACCGATGCTCTCCAGCTGCGGTGGACTACTGGGCTCTTGGCTGCCGTATATCGCCAGTAGGAGACCGTACGCGAGGAGAGCATTTGAAATGCCAAGGAGCACAACTGCGAGCGATTTTCCCTCAAAGCGCTTTCCGCGACTGCTTCCGGAAGCCTGCTCAAGAAGGCCCATCTCTTCTTCGGTGAAGGCTTCAGTTTTTTGGTTGGACATTCTCGCAAGGGTTGCAACAGATGGAAGCATCGATGTCTTCGAGAACAGTGTGTCGAGAGATGCAGTGAAAGTTCACGAATTGTGCGAGACGGTGCTCTACAAATTTGTGGAGCCAAGTGGGCTTAGCAAGCACCACCAGCATAGCTAGGAGAGAAAGGGGCCGCACTATCTACAAGCCTCTGCCAATTACCACGGATGGCTGCCCCTTGATCAAAGCTCGACAAGCTCCGCAGCCACCTAGCTTGGAACTTCCCCAGGAAGCCCGGCTTCGCAGGATTTGTCAACAGCCTGGGCCATTCTATGGTTTTGCGCAGAGACGGTTCCGTATGAAGGTCTGAGCAGAGGATTCTAGCCGCGGGAGGTCTACCCGGACCACATTTGATAGCACTTGGCCTGCTCATGCATCATGGTGGCATGGTCAAGGAATCAGCTAGGCTGAGTTTCTCCACGAAACTAGGAAATCGTCATCGAAATTGCGAAGCCACGATCGGCCGGCCCTGATAACAAAACACATCGCGAACGGCGATCAGCTACACGAAAGACCCTTCACCAGATGTCGTGCAGCGCCCAGATTCACATGGCCCGGGCCCTCCGATGGCTTGCACCACTTTAGTCGGGTCAAGCCCCGGGGCCGACTCTCGTCTTCCCTAGTTGGTACAACTGCAGCTACGATTCGGGATTGGCGCAAACCCTTGGCTCGACCGAGTCCACGAGTTTCAGTCCAAGGGGCTGTGGTTATCACACAGCTTTAGCGGGCCACCAGGACCTCTCCTGGGGACCTCTCCTGGGCCCAGTTACTGACTACCGTTACCGAGAATCATTCAAGCCCGGTCCGAGGTCCGACTCACTACTGCAAGTACTGTATAAGGACGCGTACAGTCCCGAGTCCTTACATCCAGTCCTCTCCTCACTCCCTTCTGTTCAACACGGCCCATTCTTTAGCCCGCTATGCATGTCAATCAAGCCACCGTTATTGCCGTCGCCGTCATTCTGAATGTCCTTGCCATCGCCATCGTCGGGATGCGAGTATGGCAGAGGGCCAAGTCCGACAAGGCAGGGACACTGCTGGCCAGTGTTTACTTTGGTAGTCACCTTGAGGATCTTTTCGCCCTGCTTGCTCTTGTAAGATACACCCCCGTCAAGGGACAAGAGCCTGAACTGACTCGGTACATTGCAGCCTCTCGTCACTGCAACTTCTGTCACCATTATCTGGGGCGCTGCCGTCGGCTCCGTGGGAACGCACTCTAGCCCCGACGATATAGGCACTTGGATCACGACCGTGACGCCCGACTGGGTAAACCTCTCCAAGGTCGTCTGGATTGTATTGTGGCTCCAGCCCGTAGCTCTTGGCTTCATCAAGCTTTCCGTTCTCTTTTTCTACCGCCGTATCATCTCGGTCTCCACGACCTTCAACATTATTAGTTGGGTCATGATCGCCATTACCATTGGCTGGATGATTGCCTTTTTCTTCGGCCTGTTTTTCGACTGCGGGGCCAATATTTCTGACAACTGGGGATCGCTGGCGACCATTGGCGAAAATTGTCCTTTTGGCTTCCTGCCAACTATCATCTACACAATCCTTGACGCCTGCCTTGATCTGTTTGTTCTTGTCCTCCCAATCCCATGGGTATGTTACTGTTCTGGCTTCTTGGCCCTGGCATCCGCTGACTCGGTCGCAGGTTTTCCGACTTCAGATGCCAACGTCCAGAAAATTGGCTGTTGTCGCATGTTTGATGCTCGGAGGATTGTGAGTTGTTGCATGAATTTCCTCCTCATCCATGTCGAGTTTACTAACACGATTCCAGTGCTACGGCCGCAGCTTTCGTCCGCATGACTATCTTTATTGAAACAGGAGTTCCCGCGGCTGCTCTCAATCGCACATCGGTCTTGGGGCTCCCAACATACGATGTAGTCGGCATCGTCAGCGCCGAGATGTTCTGGACGGTTATCGAGACCAATGTCGCACTGATCTCCATCTGCCTGCCCTCCCTCCGCTCTTTCCTTGGTCTTGCCATCTCCAGCAACTGGATCCGACTTTCGTCTCTCGGACGCTTCTATCGTTCCTACGTCTATTCACGTGGCACCACCCAAAACACATCGCGCACCGGCTTCAGCACAATGGGTGATAAAGACGTCGAGATGGGCAGGGGTCTGAGCACGAACAGTAGCAAGATGGGCGTCAACATGAAGCACGACATTGAGATTGAGTCGAAGCACATGGACCACACGAACAGCCCGACGAACAGCGGTGGCTTCGTCTATGGAATCAGGGAGAAGTGGGTGGACACGCGGATTACTTCAAGCAGACAGGGCTCGAGGAATGAGAGCAGACAGGGATCGAGGCAAGATGTGACTTGTATGGACTGCGGGTCCAGCCATGTTGAGTAGTTGAGAGACTGAGGACTCGGCGCTGGGTGCTCCGATTGGAGAAAAGTCTTTCGTGGGTGGGATTCCTATATTCTCTGTATATATCTGAGGGCTTGAACTCAACTGGGAAGCCACCCCAGGAGGGAGGCCTCACGTGACGGCCAGCAAATTCCTTGCACATTTCCAAGTCAACAGAATCTCTGTCACCCCTTCAAATCCTTCAAACAGGACGAGAATTCTCAGGCCGGTGGTAGCTTATCATCTCGCCCAGTTCATCGGAAGCAGGCATCAAACTTACTGTTCTTATGCTAGGTGCCCAATGTCCCCAAGGCTAAAAGTATGCCTGAACTGCCGAAGTAGCTAGTAAGTTTCCTATTCTCTCCGAGTTCCCGCACTGCATCCTTGCCAATCACTTCTGCCAAGTTGTTATCACCCAAGCACGTCCTGCAATCCCTGTACCTGCAGACTCTAGCCCAATTCCGGACTATCTCCGCCGATCCCCAAGCGTTGTCTATGTCGATTTCAGAGTTTAGTGTCCAGGCTCCAGCGCGTCGAGCGTTATCTATCCCAGTCAAGCCAAACTCAATCGCGTGACTGCCACTGTCAGACTTCAGGGTAACACAGAAACCCGCCAGACGCCGAGATGAAGCTTCAGTAAAGCAGCGCTTTGGCGGCATATAGCCTTTGCACGTCAACGAGGACAAGGTTAAGCTTTGGAAGACCCCACCCACTTAGCCAGCCACAACATTTTGAATCTTCTGTCAACGTTATCTTCTGCCTGTTCTTTGCTCGTACTCCGCTCTAATTTCACAAATTCACAACACATCCGATCGCCCTGGACCCCAGGCAGATCTTCATAAGAGACCGCCTATTGCTGATCTACTGAGAACCTGCTGCCTTCCTACAACTCTTCTGCTTCGCTTTCAAGCTTTTACTGATCTTCGCCAATACTACACTCAGCTACACCCGCTGTTATCAATCTTCGCCAGTACCACACCCAGCTACCAGCCCGCGATGGACCGAAGTAAAATCTCTCTCGGCGGTTCTTTGAAGAAACGTCCTGCCAGTTCTGCCAGCTTGATCAGTGACACCAAGCCAGCCAAAAAGGCTCGGTCTGGCGACCAGCACACTTCACCAAGTTATTCTCCGCCTCAAGCATCTCGTATCCTACCCGCAAAGCACCACAGCAACGGCAAAACGGGGCGACCGATGTCCAGACCATCTGCACCAGTTTTGAGTTCACCAAGCTATTCTCCGCCTCAGGGATCTCGTATCCTACCTCCAGGGCGCCACAGCAACGGCAAAATGGGTCGACCAATGTCCATTCCATCTGCAGCGGTTCGACAGACAAATATCAAAGAGACACCAATCTTGCCGCCAATTTCTCGCCTTCGGAGTTCCGGATTTCAACGTTCTAGCCCTCAACGCTCCAGCTCTGAACAGTCCAGCTCCCAAGGCTCCGCTTCTGAGGATTCTGGCTCTGAGGATTCGAGCTCTGAAGATTCCCGGTCTCAAGTTGCCAGCCCTCAAGATGCCAGCTTTCAAGCTCCCAAATCTCAAGTACCCAGCCCTCAAGGTCCCGGCGCCGAATATTCTGGCTCTGAAGAGTCTGGCTCTGAGGTTTCCGGCTCTCAAGTTGCCAGCCCTCAAAATGCCAGCTATCAAAGTCCAAAGTCTCGAGTACCCAGCCATCAAGACCCTAGCGCCGAAGAGTCCATCTCTGATGAGTCTGACTCTCAGAATTCAGAAGATCCCAACTCTCAAGGTGTCAGCATTCAAGTTCCCAGGTCTCGAGTACCCAGCCCTCAAGATCCCAGCGCCGAAGAGTCCAGCTCTGATGAGTCCGACGCTCAAAGCTCGGAAGAACCCAAGTCTCAAGGTGTCAGCTTTCAAGCTCCCAAGTCTCGAGCACCCAGCCCTCAGGATCCCAGCGCCGAAAGGTCCAGCTCCGAAGATCCCGGCTCCGAAGACACCAGCTCTGAAGGCTCCAGCTCTCGGAGTTCCAGCTGCGCCCATCCTGAAACACCAATTGCCCCCCCTGTCCGTCGCTCTAACGCAACTTCACCAACCTGGACGCCGATTAACCGTCCAGCTCGTCCCTCTAAGATGACTTCACCAAGCCAGACGCCTGTTTCGCCTCCAACTCGTCCCTCTAAGATAACTTCACCGACTAAAGACACACGGATTGCCCGTCCAGCCCGTCAGTCTAGAATGTTTTCAAGGACTGAAGCTACACCGATTGCCCCTCTAGCTCGTCCCTCCAAGATGAGTTCACCGACTAAAGACACATGGATTGCCCCTCCAGCCCGTCAGTCTAGAATGTTTGCAAGGACTGAAGCTACTCAAATGGTTTCACCGGCTAAAGACACGCCTATTGCCCCTCCAGCTTGGCTCTCCAAGACGATTTCAACAACCAGGACGCCGATTTCCGCTCCAGCTCATCCCTCTAAGATGACTCCACTGACTAAAGACACGCCGATTTCTTCCACAGTTCGTCGCTCTACAACGATTTCACCGACCAAAGAGACGCGGGTTCTGCCCCCGACCCATCAACCCAGAGTGATTTTACCGATGCGCAAGCCTGTACTCCCCCAGCAGAAAACACCACCGACCCAGAGCCAGGCCTCAGAGGAACCACTCGCCGAGCCAATCAGTTACTGGATACCAAATTCATTCAAAAACGTCTTCCCGAAGAACTCGACTCAGCAACCCCAAAAGCCCGATAACCTCAAGACCCATAAGAAGCGCAAACTGAACCCTCTATGAGACCGTTTAGCAAGGAGGCGTGCAAGTCCTTTGATTGTTTTTCGACAGGTTTGGAAAAAGAAAGGGAAAAAATACATCGGGGAGCGTTGGGGCAGGGGAACTTGAGGCGTTGGGGGACGCGGTATATCGTAGAAGCAACTTTTGGTTTGGAAGATAGTCGAAAAGTGTAACATTATAGAGATGAAATGCAAAAGTTTTTGATTCCACGAATTCCAGCTTGGCTGTGCATGTTTTGTTCTGTGCATTTCATGATTTCATCATCGAAAGACTGATTTGTCAAAGACGATACAATCATGCAGATAACCTGTTGCCATGACAGCGAGGTTCGATGTACAGGAAAAGGAATGGGAGATCTCTGTCCCCAGCTTTTGACCCCAAGTAAGTACCTTTCCTTCAATACCCAGCATGCTCCTACTTATCTCGACTAATCAAGTAGTCTCGAAAGTCCCTTGGCTCAGACACGAGTCTATATAAAACACACACATTTTCATCGACATCATATCAAATTGAATATCATTTACTTTTAGAATCCTAAATTGCATCTGGGGTTTTAAAATCGCATACAGTCAAGCCTATTCTTTTTTGATAAGTAAAAAAATTCAAAGTAATTTGGGATGTTCCAAGTGATTGGTAGTATTTCAAATGACTGGGAGTAGTTCAAGTAATTAGAAATATTCCAAGTGACCGGGAGTATCCCAAGCAATTGGGAACATTGATACCGAACAGGCTTAGTCTGTATGCGATCTCAGAAGTCCAGATGCGATTTGGCCATTCTCTATAAGTAAAGCCGGTGTGGGTTTGCGTTTTATCGAATGTCGGGAGAGACAAGTTGACGTTTCTTTATTTGGCAGTCCAAAGGGGTAGAATGGGCGCAAATTCGTGGCCTGTCATCAGTTGTTTGCGCAATGACGATAGATTATAGTTGGGAACGTATTCCATAGGGCAGGACGTTAGTATCCAAGGAAATATTTGGACCGGACAACTGGTACCTGACTGCATTCGTGTCATAGAGGAAGCCGCGCATGCGCATGTTGTGTAGACTCCTGACTGCTTGACATGATTGACCACGATGATTGCTGGGATACTGTGATCAAGGAACCTAATTTTACTACAATGAATAGTGACTCGTATGGCTACCGCACAAGTGGTAGTCAGGGCGTTGCAGTCCGGATTACCCACCGCCAGGGTCTTCAAGTGTCACATGATTTGGCAACTCTCCCTTTGCATGGCCACTCCATTCTTGCAAGTCACGCTGCTGCCAACATCAGTTGCTACCCACGCTCTAAAGCAACCGTGGCAAAGCTCCCCTATTGCCCGCACCAATGATGATTCACAGTTTTTAGAGGACGTCTTGGCGTGTATAGCCGAGCCATCCCTGAATTCCTCTTCCCTTCCGGTCTATATCAATACTAGGCTGAAGTCTATGTATCACTATGGTTGCACTTCAGAATATGAGAAGGAAGACGAAATTGTTAAAGTCACAGTTGCATTTTGCTAGTTAAGGTAGCTCGAAGTCTGAAAAGCGCTTCCACTCAGTTGAGATACGTGCTTCTGCTGCCACAAGAAGATCTCGCAGAAGAGCCACTTCCCCATTCGAATGCCCTGCTGACAGTAATATCATACAATCCGTGTCTGAAATATTCTTACTTTGTTCAGCACGCATCATCCCTGGTTCGGTGACGTGCACTTGAGCACATCTTGAACCTCTAGATGAAGCAAACATCCTCTGTAGCGGAAGCGACGAGATCGAAAGGAGATGTCGAAATTGACTTTCTGTTGAAGTGCTTGGGAGAATGTGCGGGATCTAGGGGTACTTTTTTCCTGGTCCCTTCCTCTTCTTCTGCGCCTCTTCTCTTGTCTCTCGCCTCTTCTTCGCGTCCCTTCTCTCCTGTGCCTTTGACTTCTCAGGTTTGGTCGCCTCTTTCGTCTTCGTCCCCTTCTTCGGATTCGCAGACTTCTTTGACTTCTCGTTGTCGGAGCTCTGTTCAGCAGCTGCTTGAGCTTCCCGTTCTGCGGCCCTCCTCCTCTTAGCAGCTGCCTTACTCTCCTTCACGCCAGTATCAGCTGTAGCCTGGGGTTCGTCGGTGCTCTTCTCAGCAGCTGCTTGAGCTTCCTGTTCTGCAGCCCTCCTTCTAGCGGCTTTCTTGCTCTCCTTCTTGCCAGTATTGGGGTCAGTCTGGCGCCCGTCGGTGCTCTTCTCAGCAGCTGCTTGAGCTTCCTATTTTGCGGCCCTCCTCTTCGCCGCGGCTTCCGTGGCTGCTTCATGTTCAGCACGCCTCTGCATCTTAGCAGCTGCCTTAGCTTCCGTAGCTGCCACTTGTTCAGCGTGCCGCCTCCTCCTAGCAGCTCTCTTGCTCTCCTTCTTGGCAGTATCAGATGTAGGCTGGAGTTTGTCGTTGCCCTGCTGATTAGCGGGTTTCTCTTCTTCGGCCATTTCCTTCTTCCTCACCCTCTTCCTATCGAGCGTGGAGTTCCTCTCAGACTCAGCCGGTTTGTTGTTCGCCCGGGCATCTACTATTTCTGCGCGCCTCCTCTTCCTGGAAGCCTTGCTCTCCGTTTCGCCAGTCTGAGCTGTACTCTGAGATCCACTATTGCTCTCCTGAATGACTACTTCCTCTTCTTTGACCCACTGCTCGATTCTGGCTCTGTTGTTCTCGGCTGTAGTCTTCCTCTCCATAGCCTCCTGAATCGCTGTCTCTTCTTTGGCGCTGGACTCCTCTAACTTCATTTTCTTGGCAGTTCTCTTGTTTGACGTGTCGCCAGTATTGGTGTCATAATTTCTCTTCCTAGAGCCGTTGCCGTCCCTATCCCCAGTATGACCAGTCTCGTCCGCCTCATTCCTCCTCTGGCCAGCCTGCCAATATTCTTCCACGGCTATACCAGGATTGAGATCAATAAAAAGCTGTCTCATTCTGTCACCTGCGTCTAGCAGATCTGCTCCCCAGATGCATGAAATAGCGGACTCGACCTCCGGGTTCATTGTGAGTGGTTCGGCTGTCTTGTCACCGCCATCCTCATCATCACTGTCTTCATCATCACTGTCTTCATCATCACTGTCTTCTCCTTCGCCTTCGCTTTCGCTTTCCGAATCACTTTCTTCTTCGTCGTCGTCTCCGCTTTCTGGCTCCCCATCTTCATCCTCAACTTCCACGTAGTTCTCTCCGTAGCTTCTACCCGCTCTCGGCTCCTCATCGGCTCGCTCGATGGCAGGTCCACTGGGATATTCAGACGGGTCCTCAAAATTCAAGGCTAACCGAATCACCTCTTCGAAATCCACGTGATCGCCGTTCAAGTCGCGACGCCATTCGACATTTGGGATCCGCGTGTGTAGTCGGAGGAACCAGGATTGGAAATCCGAATCCATGCTATCGACAAATGTCGAAACCAAGGCCTCGATATTGATTTCCACCTCGCCAGTTTGGACACAAGCAAGAGTTTCAGACAGCTTTGCGTGAATATATCTCCTCCGCCAAACATAGTCGGCCGTGTCAATGCAGTGGCGAGACTCTAGAAATTTTGCTTGGGTAACGAGATCAGGCAGTGAATTGTTGCTTTCAGCGTAGTACTCCCTTTCTGCGATCCATCGATCACAAGACAGATCGCCCAATTCGAGGGTTCGGTGGGATTGGTCCTCAACATCGGTAATCTTTCGTACGAGAAGAACATGCTTGATCTCCTGGGGTGGTGCTCTCATTGACAGATCGGTCTCGGGGACTATCTCTAATTTGCTCAGGGTAGCAGAAAGGTGGTCGGAGACATCTGCCGGAAGTGAAGCCCTCTCGTGATCTTCGCTCTCTGTTGGCACAGGCTCTGTCGGCGCGTTCAGAATGGAGATGGCCTTGTCTGAATTGGAAGTGCGGGCAGAAGGCTTGGCGAGCTCTTGCTTGTTGAGAGGTTCCGCCACTTCCGTCTTCTCTGCCCTTCCACCATCTTGTCGCTCCAAGATAGCTTTGACACCATCATCAATAGCCCGGCCGATAAGCTCATGGCATTCCCAAAGATTGAAAGTGCTGGGCTTTCTGTTAAGCTTCTCGGAATAGTACCGCAATATGCGCGGAAAGTCCACACCCAACCTTAAATCGCAGGTACGACAGAGCTGTGCGAATTGATGAGGGTACGTGTCTATCTCCGGGTTCATCTCTATTTCTTCTACTCCTAGAGACTCGGCCACAACGGGACCTTTTTCGGGGGAAGGTCTTCCGGCTTGTTGGCTCTCGGGTACTTCTCGGTCAATCTCTCCGCGACCGTCTTCTGTTGCTTGGGGGTCGACTCTTGACGGGTCCGGAACTGTCTCATCTCCTTTAGGCTTCATCAAGGCGGGTTCCGGTTGCTCAGCCCGGGTCTGAGGCGCTCGTTCTTTCCCCCTGTCAGACAAGCCGTAAATATCTTCGTCGGCCCCAGGAGTCTTTCCTTTTTCCCCGAAGGATACATCTGGCAAGGGCGCTTGAGGCAATTGGGGGTGCATTGGAATATTGTCGAGGTTCTCGTCCTTCGACTCCGACTTCGGCTCCGCTTTGATGATCTGATTGTTTGAGTCGCCACAAGAGGGAGGTTTCGACTTCGGGACGGACAACAGTGACAGGCTTTGAGCTGCTGGCGCTCCTGCATGCTGCGAGGTACGTAAGTGTGCTAGAGCAGCTGCACGAACGGTAGTATCATGGTTCTCATGCGCTCCAACTCCACGTAAATCGTCCTCCAAAGCGCGTTGAAGGAGCTCATGGCACTGGCTGATGGTTACAATACCTCCGTACGGCCAGATTCCTTGGCCGTAGTGTCGGAGCACGGTGTCGAATTTTAGATCCAACCATAGTCGACAGTCTTGTACAACGCCCTGCAGCGCTTCGTCATCGAGGTCGCTATGAGCGGGGCGCTTCTGGGGGACGTTGGCCATTTCGTATTTTCGGTAGCTTTTGTGGCCAGCGTCGAAGGCAATTGTTCTTCAAGGACAAGGCTCGAGTAGCTGCTGAGGACGCTGCCAACCAGGTGTCAGTGTCTGGGCGGAACTTGCGAGCGGGAGGTGAGTTCTAACGAAGATCAATTTCTTAACTTAGGCACCATCTACATGTCGGCGCCATGCAGGGGTTCGAAAAGATCGCAAAGAGTGGACACCTTGTTTGGTGAAAGTAGAGAGAGTTCTGTCGAAGGAAGGAGAGTTTGCGGCGAGGGCTCAAAGAGTGAGGCTGAGAAGTTGAGACGCGTTTAGCCCTTTGAACCGAGATGCGCCGTTATTTGAAACTTTAACTTGTGACGCGCGCTCACGTGGTAAGCAGGGATGCATAGCAACCACGAAGCGGCACATTTCGTAAGGAGCGACTGAGTGGAGATAAACATACTCCTTTCGGAATCTTATCCGGTTCAACTCAGTCTTTGTCACAGAGTAGCATATCGCATGTATAGAGGTAAATCCTTGAATTTTCCCCAATCCCTTGGGCTTTTCTTCATCGCATCATGATTTCTCTCAATATTTTAGATTTTTCCCAGTTACCTGGAGTCTTCCCAATTACCAGCATTTCTCTCAACCACCTGGAATTCATCCAATTTCATACAGTTTTCTCCATCACTTCAATATCTCCCAGCGGTATTCACGTGGACTCCAAAAGTAGTACCCACCACGAGCTACGTCACACCGTCACAATCACGCAAGCTTGCTCTGAGACATTTGGTAACGGTCTGACCGTCTATCTCATAACTCTACCCTAACGCTTCCCGCCATGACAACTCCTGCGCGCAACCCTTCTAGTAATAACTAGGGATCATCCTAGCGACAAAGAACGCGACTAGCAAGTACCAATGACTGAAAACACCCCTAGGAGTCGAGGCCGCGCTGGTCCCGGCATGTTCAACGTTGCCAGCAACCACACCAGTAGCAGTCGGAATCGCAGCACCGAGTGACTTGAACGGCACGATGTTGCTTGTCGTGGAGTTGAAATTGGTGTTGGCGAGCGCAATCATCTTGTTTGTGAGGTCGTAAACAACGTATGCTGAGCGCAGGAACGTGTCACCAAAGAGGTTGGGGGCGCCGAGCGGAGTCTCCTGGATACCAAGTTCACAGGCATTTCCGCCATCAGCCATGGGCGCGAGCGGGTTCCGGATCGAACCTGCGGGCACAAGTATCTCGGTAAGAGGAACATGAATGACAGGCCCGTCCTTTCCGCCGAAGCCAAAGGAAAGGAAGCCTCCTTTATCCGCCAAAGCGCATGGAAAGATGGGGCCCGTACTGCCTAGGATGCTGTACAGTTGCCTAACAATATCGGCAGGAAGATAGGTGAGGGTAGTCCCACTATCAAAGAGGGCGCTGGACTCATAATCGGCATCGGTGAGATTGCTGATGACAGCGCCAGCACCCGAATCAGAGGTGAGGGAAAGGGAGGTGAAGGAGACCTTGAACTCGGTTCGGTTGCGGGGCGCAGTGAACGGTGTCTTGCTGGTGAAAGAAGTAAGAGCATCTTGAAGAATGGGAATGGACTTCAGCTCGCCGATAAACTTCTCGGTATCAATGCCTCCGAAGAGAATGGAGCCTTTGCTTGCGTCTGCATGTCCGGGTTAGCATATGCAATAGAACACAAGGAAGGGCAATGCAGTCGTATTTCCATACCGAGATCATTGAGCCACAGACTGTAGGCGACAGTGGGAATAAGTCCGCTTCTGAGAAGAGCGTATGGAAGGTTTATGTATACAGCATGATCGCCATCGCCATCTAGAATGGCTTCGTTGTCTTCGAAGCCGATTCCCATGATGCCCGTTGAAACAGTCCCAGCGCGAGCCAATCCCATCTCCAGAGGGCCAACAGTTTGGCCGCCGAGACCAAATACGTCGGTGAAGTAATCGCCTCTAACTCCTGTGCCGTCCGCATATGAAATCAAGAAGTCACTCTGGCCGACTTCGGAAAAGCTTGAAGATTTATCAACGTCCACTATAGAAGAGATTAGCAGAGAAGCAGCGATAGCAGCGGAGTAGTCGACCTACAGTTGCCAAAAGAACAAAGACCGTCTTCAGCACACATGGAAGAATTTGATGCAGGCAACCAGGTGTCAGAGCTACCGGTGTCGATCTGCAACGTCATGCTTTGAGGGGGCGTGCCAACGGTGACATCAACGTAGTACCCCTGCGCAGACGCAATGTTTGCGAGACCGGCTGTAATGGTGGAATTCTCGTCTAGCCTGCGAAAGTCAAGGTGACGACCCCCCTGGATGTCCAAGTGAACGACCTGGGCCGCACCGATGACAAGGCCGAAGGGTGCCACCAGAACCGCCGCCACCATCAGCGCCCTGATGAACTCGGAGGCTTTCATGACGACGATAATGACAAGGAACTAGCAGGCGATAACCGGGATCTTGTATGAAGGTAAACGATGCGAGGTGGAAGCAATGCGAATGGTGATGAACATGGAAATGGGGATGAGAGAATGATGGAGAAGAACGAAGACTCTCGCTGATATACTCTTGGGCTTGAGGATAGAGCAGGACGGAAAGAAGGAGGCGACCAAGGGAAGCAACTTGCGAATGGTAGGTATGAAATAGGAAACAACGGGCGGCTCCTACTTACCACTGTTGAGGCTTGAACAATAGGGGAAGCAGCGGCTGAGAGGCGGCCATGGTGAAATTGCATGTGGTGTTTTCGTTAGAAACCATGTTGTCCGTCGGTCAGGCTTCAGCAGGACCCTCGTGGACCATGGTGACAATTGTTGGGCGCAGCGTATACAGCCACAAGTCAAGTCGTAAGACGAATTCAATGCAAATGTCGTCAAGATAATGCCGGTTCCAAACTTCCAGAATAACATCAGCATATGTACGGATGAACATGGTGTTTTGATGGGGGTGAGGGGGGACATTGACCTGAACTCGGATACCTTTATGGGGCCTGAGGCAGCTTCCCACACTCCACGTGCCGTGCCGGGCGACATACGCGCATGCATCCGGAGAGGCCGGTCATCACGACTTCCACATCCGTTCGCGTCTTGCGAGTCCAACTCTACATCGCCCCATTTCCTAGGCACCTCTTACCCACCTACCCATGTTTGCGCCGTTTCTAGACGGCGACCATTCTTTGTGACGTCTGCCCACCAAGTCTCCCGACATTAAGACCGCCCCTGCCCTCAATGGGTCAAGAATGTTCTCACCCCGCCACTCGTTACGAAATGGCCAGCATCCCCGAAGACTGGATTGCCCGGTTCCCTGATGCTGAGGGGCCACGCCAGCGCCAGCTGATCAAGGACTTCCATGATCTGCGACTCGAGTCCTGTAGTAGTGTGAGCGACTACGTGCGCCGTCGCCAATGGATCATGCTCGAGCTGGCTGAGATTGACGCCGAGAGCACGAGAGATTATGGCGAGCTGGTCCAGGCCCGCAACTTCCTACTCGGCCTACCTGCCAACGACGTCTACAGCCCCCTGATTCAGAAATACAGTGCCCTGTGCTCCGACTCCTGGGACCACGAGGACAGCATGAGCAACATCTACTTTGACACCATTGTCCAACAAGCTGTGCGTGCCGAGACCAAGGCCGCAGATAGAGCGAAAAAGGACGCTGAGAAGAGGCTGCGGAAGGCTGCCAGAAGGCAGAGGCGAGAAGCTAGGGAAATTTTCAGAAGCACTCTGCAAGAGATCCAAGCCGAGAACGGAGTGGCTGTGGAGAGCGACGGGCGACACGGTACGCTGGAAGAGGAGCAGCGCGATGCTGCAGAACTGCAGCTGCAGCATGAAGACAACGCCGATGCTTGCGATCCGGTCGACCAAGTCCTCCCACGCCCCGGGGCGGATACCGACGAGGACGATGTCGTGGATCAAGTGGAATCATTGCAGGGTTACTGGGCAGGCATAAATAGTGACAACGCTGCAGACGGAAATCCTCCGGGCAGCTCCAACCACGAATCCGAAGCTGATCAGCAAGGCACGAATGTCGCTGAAAACTTGAACTCGGACGATATGGGTGATGACTACGATGCAGAGGCCTATTTCCAGAACGGCTTCGACGACGGAGATGAGGCTACCCAGCAGAACCACAACCTTGCCAGAGGAGAAGTTGACACCACCGTCGCACACCCGCAGTCGAATGTGGAAGACGGTCATGGGTCTGAACCTTCTCGGCGCAGACGCGAGTTAACACCCTTCCCGCACGAGGAGTTGGAGAATGTGCCAGGATCTGAGGGAGGACCCCATGGACACAACCAACGTGCACCCGAGGAGACAGCCGAAGACGCACGAGATGTTGCACGCGAAACTTCCCCTGCAGTCGATCTGGAGGAAAGGCGCAGTGTGGTAGATGACGAGGTGCGTCAAGCCGACCTCGACGAGGCACACCATGACGATGCCACGCCTGAAGCAAGTAGCGGACAAGCACCACGATTTTCTCGTGAACCAGCCGATGCGGCATCACAACCACGCTCATTCTCCGATCAACTACGCCGTTGGATCGACAACAACCGCTCGTTGGCGGAAGAAGACATGGGCCCCAAGCTTCTCACATGGCTGAAAGAACGAAACCGACGACGAAGTCCAGCCGCCAAGGAGGCTGATCTCATCCGCCAATTTTACGACACCTTCTTCCTTGACTGTGATAGCATCTTCGACTACATATATCGCTTCGATTTCATCAGCGACGGAATTAGCAGCGAGAACAGCGGTGCCTCAGCAGAGAGTAGCGATGCGAATCCGCAACATCATGTCGCTCTCACTGACATCCAGCTAGTCGAGAAGTTCCTCCAGGGACTCACCGTCGCGCCTGCCCCTTACTGTGATTTCGAGCTGCGCTTCCGGGCTCTGCACAACCCAAGTAAAGCGAAGAACGGATATCGCAACTGGGTTTCGGGAAAGAATGTGGGCTTTAATCAAGTCAAGAACCTGCTTATGGAGGAGACCCTTGTTAGCTACAGGCTGGGTGAGGCGGGTGTCAAGTATGAGGAAGAGGAGTCACAGGACTCTTCCAAACGAGCGGCCCCTGAAAGTGTCGGCTCGTCTTCCAAGCGACAGAGAAATCACTAGGCGCATTCGCGTCCACAAGCTACTCCGGCGGCGTGGAGTTTTTGATGCCGGGGGCGCTGGCGGCAGACTTTGGCATTTGGAGTCCTTGGAACTGGGAGATACCCTTAGCTAGCGTTGCTGTCATGGAATTGCTCTTTGCTTCTCTTTCTGTGAGAGGTATTCACTTGTTGCATTCGTGAGTTGGGCATTCATTGTGAAGATGTGGTTTGAGACCGTGTTTCTCTCACCATGGAACTCCTAATGGTCTACTCAGCGTCACAAAAAAAAACTCAAAATAGAGTTATTTCGCTTGCGTCCCCTGCCTTTTACCTTTCGCTCTGCTAATTGACTTTCAATGCTCTGTAGTATCGCGGTCTGATTCTGCATTCCAACTACGAGACATTCCCACTACGAGACCACTTCTCCCCCCCCCCCCCCCCCAAGCCCAAGCCACCCTGTCGTTCTCCAACCTTCACTTTTCAAATTGCAGCTTCTCCCTAAGTCGTACTGTCGTCCTCAGCATATCTCCTCTCACCACGTCCCCATCAGTAGCACACTGTCCCAATTCATGTCGGCCGTACACCACCTTCCACTTCTCTTCCTATTCTGCCTTTTCGTCTAACATGTACCACAAAAACGCTTCCGAAAGCTCATTCGGCCAGTCAGCTATCTCTTCAAACCCACTCTACATCCATGATACGGCGTAAGATTCACACTCAACCCTTCTTCCCACGGCCTATCATCACGGTTTTCCAAGGCACTAAACGTCTGCAACATCCTTACGGTAACATAGCTTGCTTCATTCAGCGCCATCTGTTCTAATTTCCCAAAATATTAGTACCCACCATTACTGTTCAAGGAGAAGGACTTACGACCGGGATATATACGGCTTCCTCCCCCAAAAGGCGTATAGCACCAACTATGTTTTAATCCCTCCCACCGCTCTGGTCGGAACTCTTCAACATCTTCTCCCCATTGCTGCTCATCATGGCATAGTGCGTAGAAAGTATACGTAATGACTTGATCTTTTGGCACGAATAGTGGCGACTTGCCATCTGCGCCGTCGCCGTTGGGCAGAAAGGTATCGCGTATTGCTTGCCGATCCCAGACTGGTGTGCCTGGAGCCAGTCGCAGAGCTGAGAAATGATAATGTTAGTATCTAATAAGCTTTTCACGATTTGGGCCCCTATCAGGTAGCTTACTCTCGTCAATAACCCATCTAAGGTATTTGAGGTCTTTCAACTGCTCGTATATGGGTACTCCGCCTCCTAATCTTAATATGTCATCCCGCAGTCTTTTCAAGGCGAAAGGGTTCCGTGCGAGATAGTAAAATACGTGGCTAAGGATCGCCGTAATTGTGTCTCGGCCGCCGGAAACTGCGCTAAATAGCAGGTTCTATATGGCTTTCTTGTTGTCGAGTGAAGTGATAAATTCATCTAGGAAAGTCCCTGAACAACATCCTAGTAACTCGTCTTCTTTTGTCGGATAAGAAGGGGATTGCCTTTTTTGGATGGCTTTGGAAACTACAGTTTCCATGTACTTGTGCAGAATGCCTAGAGAACGCTTGAATTCGGGATCTCGGTAGAATACCAAGAAAGGGCCCTGATTGAAGCGATCGCGGAGGCATCTTGAGACAGTATCAAAAGCCTGGTTGATGTCTCGCGTCGAAAGTCTGTATGATTCATCGAAGAATAAGTATTTCTTATTTCGAATAGGCAAGGTGGGGATCTCCGGTACTCACGGTGCGTCGGCTTGCTGAGCACACAAAGGCTCGCCAAAGAAGATATCAGTGGCTACATCCAGCGTCATGCGACTGAACAACACCTTGAGATCCAGCGTCTCCCCGTGACCCGATATGCTAGCCGCCAGGTGCTGAAAATGTCGTTCATATACATCCATCTTGTTGACCTGGGCTTTGGAGAACGCAGTGCGAAATACAGCTCTGCTATGAGCCCATGTACGACCGGTAGTGGTTTCGGGAGAGATACCGAGATATGGCTCCATAGAGTCGATGCGAGCTTTGAAAACCGATGTTAGTCTTCCATTGTAGAATGGATGCAAGGAGTAAAATAGACTTACGCTGGCTGATCTCGAAATCCTCAACCCTTTCGGCCATCATTGCCTTCGCATTCTCTGGTGACATAGTCCACACGTAAGTAGTTCCTGGAGCCAAATTGAGAGAAACGGTTCTGCTTGTGCTATTCTTGAACAAGCCGCAGGTGTATGCGAGAAATGCGCGCTTCTTGGTGGCTTTCGAGAATACGAGGATGACATCTAGACCGAAGAGATACCATTTTTGAGGAACGGGAGGTGCGGCTTTGCAGCTGTGTTTGGTGCAGAACTCTGAACGTCTGATATAGGAGAAGATCACTGAGAAGAGTAGGTAGAGGGCTGATAGTATAAGAAACACTAGAAAAAGGAGACGGAGAAGTCATTATGGCTAGAATGAAAAACGACGGGGGTTTTAAGAACTCTTCATGTTCGAGCCAAGCCATGATATAAGGTTTTCAGAGAGAAACTCAGTAAGCCCTCGAGTTTCAGCCCAAACGAGGAGAAATATGGTTTCACAGTCACAATCGACGGATATTCGAGTGATTGAGCTGATGTGGGATGGGAAGGATTTATGTGGAACGTAACTAGCTATACGGGGTCGAGGACAAGTATGATGGATAACGAGAGCAATTGTGGAAAAAAGCAACTTGTATAACATCAAAAGAAGCTTGAGTGACAACCGGATGGTTAGAGTGATAAGTTTGATAGGCCAAGTAACGTTTTGTTGTAACGTTGTTGCACCGCTAGGACAAGGTTGCGCGGCAAACGAAATTCCGACACGGTGTTTCCAACATTACACACATATCACGGCATAATAATGTCCGAGACATAAGTTTTCAATCAAGATACCTATCAGCTCTGTTTGCTTTTTTCATGTCCATTTAGTAGCGAATATTGTGATGTGGTGGCGTCGATGCTCGCAATATTGGGGGCTACGTGCGTGATAACACAGCCTACCCATTCTCCATACTATGTTATCTCAAACTTGCGGACCGAATTCTATTTGAAGGAGCTGAACGGCCATATCACGGCGCTTTTCTCAATATGGGTAGTAGTCTTCTAGTCATTTCTGGGAAACTGGAAAACTGGCTCCCAAGTTCTCGTGCCTCTGTAATTCTCAGCAGCTAGAAACTATTGGCGGCAGTCCCTTTTCCCTCATACGCGAGGTGTATCTGTTCAGGCAGTTGCAAAAACGCGAGTAGAATCTCTGATAAAAGTGGAACTGCGCCATCTTCGCAGCTCAAGTTTTTGCATGCCTCACACAGCCACGAAAGCTGAGCGTCGACTTCTGGGTATAAGAAACTGGACTAAATTGATTTACTTCCGACCGAGAATCGAATCCCAGGCCCGACTGTAAGTGTTTCGCGCAAGACAAAGCCTTACCTACTACACAAAGCAGACCCAGGAGATTCTATGCTGAAAAGTGTGGCATTCAGCTCCATATGGCAACAGCGCCAAATCTGGACACTGCTCCACTTCGCTAGACATTACTGGGTAGGGACAAAAGGAACACAAAGAACGGGACAGATCAATCAAGGGCAACGGATATCCTTTTCTGGGTAATTGGCAAGGCCCAGTCACATGACCACATGTGTCGGATGGCATTGTGAACAGCGTCCAACACCACGTAGCTGCTCCTCTCACAGCCAGGGACCAATGTGTCTTCCTTGCTCCAACACCAACTTCATCATGAACTCAGCAGCAATGAATCCAGACTAGTACTCCTGAACAGAAGCGCATCCCAAGGACACCCCTGGAGCAGGAACTACAAGATGAAAGAAAGGCCGGAGAAGAAACACGCAGCTGAGAGAAGACTAAGGAAACGAAGAGAGCCGTGGCAGTAACAGGTTAAACAAGGGCTCTGATTGAACAGTGGTTTGACGACCAAAATCCAAACTGGTGCCGGTATGAAATTGGAACCTGTTGCAGGGTCCTACTCACGAGCACAGATTTCTGCTTCATATGAACGAACCGTTTCTCTATCAAACTATGAGAATAAAAGTCGGCCCAAAGTGCGGCCAGCGCTGTATCCTCCCAGGCCTTCACATCTACAGCCGACCGCACTTCTGGGATCATTACGCCTCCCACCTGCTCTCAAGCTTTCCCGCGATCGATCTTCTTGTTCGTTCCAGCATGGATCTCCGTCCAACCCCTTGACCTCAGCTAATTCAAAACTCGGTGAAGCAGCTGTTCCGATCACTGCAGACCATGCATCCCACCTGAGCTGCTATCTCCAAGTGGCCATCGAACCCAGAGCCATGGCGCTACCTGACGAATCTTGGTGGATTCCGTACCCTCCTGCAGCATGCGAATGGCATTGCGGTCCACCAACCCCGCCAGATACGACAGAATCGCCGCTCAACAACACTCGAACCGCCTCAGGCAAAGACGCATCTCAGAAAGTTCTCGCCCCTGCCGATACCGGAAGCAATCCAAGGATCTCCGGCAGCGCTCCCCTCAAGACTGCAGCAACCGACAGCCCTCTTCCCCTTCCTCACAGAAGCGTGAGTACAGCAAAGAAGTCGCGAAATGCCTCCCTTGAGCCTCCTCAGATGTCCTCGGAGTGCCACACGTGGCTTCGCAGACAAGAAAGTCTTGAAAAGAGCGGAGGAATGCGCGGTGATCTCATCAACCAGTTTCTCGAACTGAGATCGAACCACTGCCCTGACATTTCCGAGTATGTGTGGAGAAGAGAGTGGATCTGGCAGAAGATGAATGGGACGGATACTGCTCGGTACGCCGAGGAGAGAGTGATCATGTTCTTTGACGGTATGCCTTGGGATTTCCGTTATTGGTTCTTGAACACCTGTTTGAACTCTGAGGCTCGTAGGCATTGGGCCACTTCTCGCGGAAGAATCATCACATACCGCGAGCTTGTGCGTCTGGCATTGGAATGGGAGAAGCGTCAGAATGCCGTTGCGTCCTGAGGGGAAGGCTCATACCTATGAATAAGAATTGTTCCCTGACCTTAGGTGTTCTTCGTCGGGGGCACGGATATTCTCTGTCGTGCATCTAGCTGGCTGCTCCCAGGTAGCCAATATTGTCGTGTTCTGCCTGCTCTGCTGTGGATCAAAGCCCGCTCGAGTGAAAGTGATTGTGATCAGGGCCGATTTGAAGAATGGTCCCAATGCTTCAGCGTGACTCCAGTCGAGACGAATTTTATGACACGGCCACGTCACACAGTGAATTCGGCTTCCTGTCATTGTCCTTGAGCCCCTTTACTTTAATTCACAAGCATGCCTTGTTTGATGCCTCTTATTTCTCTGTTCGTGGAGGTCTGTTGAGGATCTTGGTGTTTGCTTCCATGTGGACTACTGGACGGGTAGTTGTTTTTGACTTGTTTGTTGGAGAGAGCATGTTCCGTTAGAGACAGGCTGTCTTGCACGCAGGAGAGATCCCACCACGAGCCTAGGTATCCGACAGAGTTATCGACAACATCAAAAGCTTCATCCCTGCATTAGGTAACATGTGCCGGTCGGCATCAACTTGTAATTTGGCTGTAGTTACCTAGTGAATGCGTTAGGCGGGGGCTTTGGGGATATGTTGAGATTCGGGCGATCTGGCTG
The DNA here is from genome assembly GCA_037179335.1 of Cyclaneusma minus. Lineage (NCBI taxonomy): Eukaryota > Fungi > Ascomycota > Leotiomycetes > Marthamycetales > Marthamycetaceae > Cyclaneusma > Cyclaneusma minus. The sequence goes on along the minus strand of JAKZHN010000049.1, from coordinate 115,657 downwards.
GATCATCGAAGTGGAAGGTTTCGGCGGGACCTGCATGAAGCGCAATCTGAAAGTGGAAGCTCCGCAACCGGAACGTCTAAAACCGCTTAGCTGCTCGGGTTAAATATGTTCCTGCGTCACTCCCCCCGCTACCGTCCGCCGTACAAAGCGCGCCAAACGGATACATAAGCCAGCGTCGCGCACACGACTTCACTTTTATCTTTCTTCTCCAGGCCTTTCGCACCTTCTTCTCTGATCAGCGCCAGCGGACCTCGTCCAACGGCAACTTTCATTGAGAGGGCGACTGGACCCTCCGTGCTTGCTACGTCAACGAGACCACCGGGCGGGACTACAATCATCACGATTGCCGGAAAACCTCTGAGCCGATATTGGGGGGAGTACTGGAAGTAGGCACCTGTGTCGCCATGCACAATGCTCCGAAAGTTCAATGTCCTGCCCGGTTGGATGGGTTGCGCGTGCTCGAGCTGAGATGGCATCGTTCTGTCCTGCTACCAAAGATTCTGCGCTTGCGCAGATGTCTGCTTGCTGGGGCGAGCGTGACTATGCTGGCTACGCTGGACTTATCTGCGGTATATCAGAAGACATGGAGATGACCCAGACGCTTTCCGACACGCGCATCTTCCGCTTCATGTCCGAGTGCGTACGGCATCGCAGTTGTTTCCGAGTCTTCAAACTCAGGGGAACCAAAGCGAGAGTCTGTCAAGCCTCAAGAAACCGAGTGCCATCGTGCCTCAAAGAATGTCGAGTGCCGTCGTCAGCATCGCTGTCTCCCAGGTATCAGCCTGTTCAGAGCGAAAGCGAGCCTGTCCGCCTTAAGAAATCGAGTGCCGTCGTGCCTCAAAGACACCGAGTGCTATCATCAGCGTCGCCGTCTTCCGAGCATCAAGCTCAATTGGAAGCGAAAGCGAGAGTCTGTCAAGCCTCAAGAACATCGGCGGAGTCGAACGAAGAGCCTCAGAGCATCAGATGTCGCGGCCCCCGGAGAAGTTCCAAGAAGCACGATCAGGTTGCAGCGGCACTCCGGGGAAGTTCCAGCAGAGCACAAGAAGCCATGGCCTCCGAAGACAAGCCTCAGAAATCACAGATGCCATGATGACTGGCCATGCGCGATACATCTGTCAATCAAAGACCATGTCACAAGTCCTTCAGAAACATCAGTTCCTCGAGGCATATCAAGTCCTCGTTTGGCTTTCATGCTTATCGAGGCAAAACTTCTTGGAATACTGTCTTTGGGCTTCTATTCCCTTCAGCATTCTTTTCGACACACGATCCTTATTCGAGACAAGGTACCTGCTGCCCCCTTTTGTTGTTGTTGACCTCAGTCAGGACAACACGCTTTCGAAACGTTCGATGTTGCGCCGCCTTCAAGTTGTTTTCGGACCAGGTAGGCATTCAAGTCTGGATTCGTGTCTGTCCTCGGATAGGTGGCTGATCGATGGAAATACAGGAATTTACACTCCGCCGCCATTCACGACTATCAAGAGAGCGGAGCAAGAATCCAGACGATGCGGGTTGACAGGCTGGGATGGGATGGACATCACGTGTGTTGCGAGGGCGGAATGGTGGATTGGATGGTAGGGCAGGAATGGCATGGCCGGTGGTTTGGGACGGTACATCTTGAGGCGTGGATCCAGGTTTTGCCCACGGGGTTTTCCTGGATTGTGACTCGAATGAGCACGTTGTGGACTGCGGAATCGGCGTTGCATTCATACATCAATACATGAATGCTACAAGCCAACTATGCCTTCCTTGCTTGCACCGGTGACACTTTGATCTCCTTCTTTTGCCGGCTTGAAAGCAAGCTTTGTGATCCGATAGTTGCGTTTGTCGAGTGTTTTGTTGAAAGGCTCCTTCTCCTTTCTGACTTCGTCAAATGACCTTCAACGTTGGAGTTTGGGTCCGCTCCCAGCCGGCCAGAGCTGGTGCTTTAAACCTTGCATGCACCTGGTGAATCGGAAGCCCCCAGGTCATTCGTCCCAACACGACGTTCGGAATATGTGTCCCTAACGATGTGACGGTCAAAGTTTGCTTCATCACGAAACTATCATGTGGCCTTCCAGCGTGCCTTTCATGCAGGGACCGTGCACGCTGGACCAGGCCCAAAGCGGAAGGGCCGAACGCGGCCGGCAGTTTGCTGCCTGGGCACATGACATAAGCCGCCGCCAGGCACCAGCGCAGACACGTCCTACTTAAAGGCGCCAGCCCCCGCATTCCTCTATCTCTCTTCGCGATCGCGACACGTTTCGAATTGGCTGCGTAGTGTCGACTCGCAGACCGTTGCTCGCGCGCGGTAGCCAGTGTCTATCTGCTGGCTCCACGGAAAGCTCTGTCGGCCAGATCCCCATGCTCGCAGCGATGCAGCGAGGTTGTGACTACAGAGCACGTTGCTCTGCCCAGCCTACAGGAGTGGGCTGGGAAGTAGACTTCGGGCCACCATACTCGATGCTTCGAAAGTTAAAGGTCCACCTCCCATCCTGCCGTCCAGAGCCGCGAGAAAGGCGAAATTGGAGAACTGCTTTCTCGTTGCTTCACTGAGACAGGGCATGTGAGCTGCTGTGCGAAGGCTTGCGACGTCAGCGGACGCTCGTGGGTGCCCAGAGCTGCGTGATCGGATTCGGACTTGCACGCTTGCGAGTCGACCGACACGAAGAGAAGGCCTCTGCGGGATGCAGTTGGTCATTGTCAGGACCTGTCTTGCTGTGCGAAGGCCACGCAAGCAGAGTCGAGCGGATTTGCGATTGCAGTCTGCGACAAGAGATCTCATGAGCGCAAAGGCGGGATGCCTTTTGTCGTTTTCTCAAAGATAGCTATGCATCTGGAAAGAACAGCTGTGAGCAGTCGTTGTCGAGGTGAGCCGGATGGGCCCTCATGGACAGACTGAGCAAGTCCTCAATTGGAGGCTTGCAAGAAACCCTCTGCTGTAGGCATGGTCTGAAAGGCGAGCATGCGAACAGTGCCTCTGCTCGAGCGTATGAAAACCTCTGTTGAGGCAAACCTCCCGTGGAACATGGTTGGAACCCTCTGCGGAAGGCATGGTCTGGGAGCCCTCTGTTCGGGATGGCTGGGTGTTCTCCGTTATGAGGCATTCCGTGAAGTCCTCTGTGTGTGAGGCCATGGTGTCAAGTCCTCGGCTTGTGAGGCATGTTTTGAATGGCTGCGCATGTTTTGTGTTTTCTTGCTGCGTGGTTCAGTTGTGTTTGGATCAAGAGATGAGTGCGCATCAGCGATCAGTTTGGATCAGTACCAGCGTTGGGTCAGGTCAGTGTGGATCAGAGACCAGCTTTAGGTCAGAGATCAAGGATCAGAGATGAGTGAGCATCAGAGATCAGTTGTTTGGATCAGAGATCAGTCTGGATCAGAGACCAGCGTTGGGTCAGAGATCAAGGATCAGAGATGAGAAAGCATCAGAGATGAGTGAGCATCAGAGATCAGTTTGGACCAGAGATGAGAACATGAAAGCATCAGAGATCAGTGTGGATCAGAGATGAGAAAGCATCAGAGTGCAGTGGATTGGATCGGAAATCAGTTGGGATCTGGGTCATTAAGGAGTGGATCATTGGATGGGATCTGAGTGATGAGATGAGGATCATGAAATGGGGACGATGACGATGGGGATGGTGAGATGGGGATGATGGGGCTGATGAATTGGGGGTGATGGGGGTGATGGGATGAGGATGATGACAAGGAGATGTTGCAGGTTGAAGGCTGAAGGTTGAAGGGAGAGGGGAGACGGGTTGTGGATGATAGGATGGGAATGATGAAATGAAGACAAGGTGATGGGGATGATGGAGTGGGGATGGCAGATAGGATGTGAGATGTGGTTGGGTGGTTTTTCAGTGGAGCTGAGGGTCGTTGCTATTTGGAGAGGCTTGGTGTTGTTGTGTATGTGGTATGTTGTCCGCAATCCGAGAGCTAACCTGGCGTTCCCTCTCGGAATTGTCCTCAACTGCAGCACAGGATCAGTCTCTAGGCAGTGGTCTGTCCATCTCCCACAAGGTACGTCTGGCGCATCCTCCCTTTTGCTCCAGATTCATTGGCTAACGGTTTCGTCACAACTAGTCTCGGTCAACTAACTACGCGAAGGACATCGGGCAAGAGTCGACGGGCTTGCATTTATATGGTTGGCAGTTGGAACTTGTCAGTACATTGAAAGCCCATGCACGCAGCGTGGACGGACATGCTGACGGTTTCACGATCAGGGAGCGATGTCTGGATATAGTCAAGGGATGGAGACTTGGACTTGAAGAGATGGAGATTGGAGGACGTGGACTCAGGTTTTCGCCTACGGGTTTTCCCTGAGTTGTTACCCAAATGGGCACGTCGATGGGTCAGGGTATTCAAATCAATGCCAAACACCACCCAACCACATACTTCGCTTTCTTTTGATGGTGATTTTGACTTCATCGTTGACCAGTACTGACCTGCGTGCCGAATCATTTGTATGCAATCAATTGCGTAAACGAATAACAAGGCCAGCAACATTTTACTACGAGTTTACGTCCACCGGCCATCTCATCACGCCCTCTGGTGGCACCTGACCTCGCCATGATCAATTTGCGTGCCGGTCCATACGTCAAATCGGAAAGCTTAAACGCATCAGCCGCATTCCCAGCTCGCCGGATTCTCCAATTTAGCCGCTTGCATCCAAAGCGTGTGTTTATCAAGAAAACAGGTGACAGGTAATCCCATATTGAGCATGGGGTCGGGCGGCGGGTGAGGGTCTGGGGTAGAGTAGTGCCTGGAGTGCGTAAGTGGAGTGAGGTGTTTCCTTTGTTCGAGATGTGGGAGGGATAAGTAGATGCGTGCGGCCCGGCTGCTTGGTTCTTTTCGTTGCTTGTTCCTTTTTTGGTACTACACAAACGATACCGACCAAGACGAAGACGGAATTTTCGAGAACGAACCGACTCGATTACGCTTTTGGACATTGCTACTTGATTTGGAAGCTTTGTCTATTTGGACATTCAGAGGAAGCTTTTGAAGCTGGAAGAAGAATTGAAGGGAACTCCTGAAGGAATTCGAGATCTCGAGTTCAGGCGAAGAGTGGAAGAGAGAAGGAGAAGAGACCAAAGAGGAAAGAGAACCAATTGTCATGGAAAGACCGACGACCTCGAACGCAACAATGAAATCAAGTCTCGACCTCGCACGGCGTGCCGCCGCAACCACCCTCATGCTCATATTCCTCCTCGGCACCATCTCGATATGCATAGCGGACGCTGAGGTCCTCCCGCTAGTACTGCAAAACTTTCGATTTACAGATACACAAACTGGTGTGTGGTTGGGCGAGTCTACGACAATTGAGACGGAAACAAGAAGAAATTCGGAAACGGCGAGGAATTCGACTGTGGCGGGGCTGGATTGTGCTGCGTTTCCGGATGTTGTACTCAGTGGCGGACGAAGATATATGTCCTCTGCTGCGGTTTCTGTAAGTTTCATCTCATCACATTACTCGAAGCAGAAATGTCTGGTCTAACATGCTCTCAGGATCAAAAAACCCTCAGCCACCAACACCAACGTGGACCCTTCTTCACGCTATCTTCGTGGGCCATCCCTTACGAACAAAGCTACCGCGCACCTCTTCGCGGCGAACTATCCGACCTCAACTGGTTACGGAAAAGCGAGCTCGAGAAGAATGCCTATTTGACGGTGGAGAACTGCATGGCGCTATGTGAGGCGAAGGGATGTGCTATTTGGGGCTATAGAAAAGAGTCGTGTGGGCTAAGCCGGAAGTTTGTAAGAGGGAGTCCGGTAGACAGGGAGGGGAAGGGGGTAAATACTGTGGGTTGGAGATGTGGGGATTAAGGTATGCTGGAATAGAAAATCAACGAATCGTAAATGCATCTGGAATTTCGAAATCCCATACAAACTAAGCCTGTTCGGTGATACTATTTCCAAATCTGTTGCAATACACGGTGGTGGTCAGAGCTCCTTACCCAGTTCATGACCACCACCACCACCCTGCCCTGCCTCTGGAGTCAGGCTACCATGCTAGACCATGGGTATATCTACCCAGTTGCAGGGTGCTCTCCAATGGTAGCTAGACTTAGCGATGAATACACTCAATTGCCTGTTACTACCGTTGATTTACTTGTAAGTGATCACTTTGCGTTTCCCTTTTGATACCAATAGAATACCGATCATTTGGAATATCCCCAGTCATTTGGAATATTTCCAATTACTTGGAATACTTTTAGTAATTTGGAATACTTTCAGGTATTCTGAATATTTCAAATTACGCGCTCTGCCAGCTCTTGTTGTTTCCGACTCTTCCTGACTGAACAAAACAATCTTGTTTGGGGTGGTGTCCTCTTGGACCGGAACGATCAGAACCCCAGAACCCCCTAGAATTTCCGGACCGGTCTGCCCATCATCTGGATCATCCTAGCCGAGACCAGGTTTGGCCAGATTTAAAAGGCAGTCTACTTGGCGGTGGACAGGGCTTCTTGCTTTTGAGCGGTGTGCTCAAACAGTCCAAACTTCATCAGCAGCCTTTGCAGCCCAATGACACTTTCACCATCACTGCGGACGAAATCGGTTAGATGAAGCAAGTCATATCTAGCATAACACAAGACTTGGGCTCACGCTTTTCCGAGTTCGCCAAGCATCCCAATTTACAAGCCCCTGGCCAAGCCGGGTTTGAAGGACCTTAGCCCACAATACCATTAAGCCAGTTAAACCTTAAACAGAATCAACAGCAGCAGGCCAAACTGAAAATGCATGCAAGACAAGGCACTTAACATTCGCATCCTCTACCTGCTCCAACATCTTCGAAGCCGCCTGCTCAATTTGGAGTTCCTTCGCCTCATGGTACCCCAGTTCTCTATGGGAAGCCGTGTTTGTCCCTTTCACTGACACAACTCACGCGTTTTGTCGCGTCTCTGAGCACGGCATGATCGAAAGGGTCCTTCTTACCAAGTCCTCTTCGCCATACAAATCTATATTCCAGATGATCCGAATATCCTAGGTAATCAAGAACATTCAGGGCGATTCGGAATATCAAAAGTAATTGGGAATACTCAGGGCGATTGGGAATATTCAGGGTGATTGGGAATACTCGGGGTAAATGGCAAAATTCAGGGTAATTCGGAATACTCCAAGTGATTGGAGATATTCGAAACTCGAAAGAATTGGGAATATTCAGGGTAATTCGGAGTATCCCAAGTAGTTGGGAATATTATCACCGATTAATCTTAGGCCGTACAGAGACCTTTTTTCATGGCACCGTAATGGTAGAGGAGCAAGTCATGCGCGGACCAAAAGTTGTTTAACCAAGGCCACTTTGAAGGTGGTTGCTTACTCAGCATGCCAAGACCGACGATAGCATTAAAAGGGAGCGTTGCAACGCTCTCTTAATCGATTACTTACAACACCACCAAAACCACCCGTACCTCTTAATTGCATGCAATTACCCATTCCTAATTAAACCAATACTAATTAGTATTCCTTTACTAAAATACAAATTAGCTAGGTTATTCTAGAAAAGGCAATTTAAACCTGCCTGGCTTGAGGTGAAAATTTTTCACCTGGGCTATTAGCAATTGGATTTGTGCTAAAAACTCCCTTCCATTAATTTCTAACAATTCCATATACTATTAAAAGAATAGCAAAGCTTTTGACCTCTCTTTCTAGCGGTCTAAATTATTAAAATTGTTAAAAAATATCAAGATTATTTAAAATTCAAGGCTAATATACCCTTTTACAATTACTACCTTAAATTTATTGCAATTGCATCCACCACGCTATAATAACGAATTATTTAGGGCCTTGCTAAATCGAAACCCCAAGTTTTCCAATCTATAATGCGTTAAGCCTAATTAGGTAAAGCGCCAAGGGCACGGTCCACCAAATATCTCCGCAGCAAAATCAAATATCGCGACCACCGCTTAATATCACACGGGGCCGAAAAAGGCGCCCTACAAGCACCTTATAAAACACGTGCGCTAGAAATGCGCAGAAAATAAGCATTGTTTATAAAAAAAATTAAATAAGGCTTTTAATATATAATATTTAAATACTGCTATTTTTTATAATTAAAAAATATATATAATATATTTTTATTTGCTAATTTATTTTTAATTATTATAATAAAATAGCTGGTTTTATTTCAAAAAGCAATAATTTAGCAAAATAATAATTATTTAATTTACCAGCTATAAATTCGGCAATAATTTTATTTGCAAAAATTTTATTAAAACTTCTAAAAATTGATTTCGCTTAATTTAAAAAAAAGATATTAGCAGCAATATTAGCGAAATTCGTGCGCTAAATTAAAAAATTGCATTTAATAAAAGTAATAATGCATTTATTAATAATATTAATAAAAGCATTACCAATATTAATAATTAAAAGCCAAAGCGGTCCAATTGAAAATACGGGTATATCGCGCAAAAGCGAAATTAATTAAATTTTCGATTTTGCTTTTATTTTAAATTTAATTTAAGGCTAAGCTAATTTAAATTTAAACAATTTAGCAGCTATTTAATAAATTATTTAAAAGCTTGAAATTAAAAAGAGAATTGCGGAATTGCAAGCCAAAATTGCAATTTTTATTTGCAAATACAGCTTGTTTAATTTAAATTTTAATAATAAATAATTAATTGCCAAAAGATTTTATATACACAAGAATTTTCATATATTAAATATTAAATTAAATTATATATATAATATATATAAATACTATAAATAATTTAATTATTTAGAAAATTATTTTAATATGCAATTCGTTTTTTAAAAACTAATATAATTTATATTTATTATATTTTACTTACGCTTAAAAACTATATATATATTATATAAAAATATTATTAAATAAATTATAAATTAAAAAAATATATAAAAAAAATTAATATTAAATGCAATAAATATAAAGCAATAGTATATATTATATATATTAAATCAATTTATTAAAAGAAATTAAAAAAGATAATAATTAAGAAATTTTATTGCAATATAGAAATTTTGCTTTTTTATATAGGAAATATGCCTTTTATATTTTTTAATAATTAATTTATTTTTAAATTTTGCAATAATATTAAATAGGATTTTATTTTTGAATAAAACAATTAATTATAAATTAATATATAATATAGATTTAATATAGCCGTAAATAGTAAATAGAAAAGTAAATCCAATTTTTAATTTTTAATTTAAAATATATTTAATATAAATAATTTAGAAAAGCGTTATAATAATTATAATAAATTATAAAATTTATATAATATTTTAAATAATAATATTGTAATTTAATATTAGCCTAATTACAAAAATAAAAAAAAGCTATTATTAAAATAAAAACTAATAATGCAATTGAAATTAATATTGGTTTTTTATATATTTTAATTATAATTTTAATAATTATAGCCTACTTAATTGCATTTATAAAAAAAAAATTGGACTTATTAAAAATTTAAATATAGGGCCTGCAAATACAAATAATTTAATAATAGAATATATATTTTAAATAGCAATAATTTTGGCGGCTATAAAGGAAAAGAAAATCAATTATATAAAAATAGCTTTAATTATAGCTAAAATTATAAAAATTATGATTAAAATAAATATAGTCAAAGTTTTTTTTATAAAAATTGCAAATAAGATTTCTAATTTTATGAATTATAAATATAAATATAATAATTAAAAAAAATGAAAATTGTTAATAATTGCCCAAAAGGCAAAAATATATAATAGTTAATTGCTTAATTATAATTAATATTTGGAATATAGTTTTGATTTTTGCTTTTATTAATAATAAATTAAATAGAGATTTTATATTATTAATATTTGTAAAAAAACAAAAATAAATTAATATATATATATATATAATATTTATAAATTTGCTTTTTTAATAAAAATTGAATAAAAATTGAATAAAAATTAAATAAAAATTAAATAAAAATTAAATAAAAATTAAATAAAAATTAAATAAAAATTAAATAATTCTATGAAATTTGTATTAAGGTTTTAATAATAAAGGTAATATAAAAAACCAAAATATTAAAATATATAAAATATTTGCGTATTTATATAATTTGTTTTTAAATATAATTTAATTTAAATAAGCAAATAATAAATATTATAGTTGGATTAAAATCAATTCTATTTATAAATGCTAAATTAAATATAAAATAAGCTAAATACAGTAATTTATATTTTAAATATAATAAATAAGAAATTATTATATACGGAATATCTTATATATAAAAGCTAAAAATATAATATTAAATTATACAAAATAGTATTTAGCAAAATAAATAGGAAATTATCCCTTATAAAAAATATTATAAATTTAAATAAAAATCCTATTATGCATATATTGAATAAAATACTAAAACTTTAGCAAAATAAAATTGGATTTTAATATAATTTGAAAATTTTAAATTGCCAAATATTAGAAATACCCGTAAAAAATATACGGCAAAATTAAAATTAAAACTAAAGCAAAAAATCAACATATAAAAAATTAAAAAGATTAAGCTATTTTAATAATATTTTAATGCAATAAAAATTAATATATTATTTATATATTTTAATTAAAATTATATTATAAAACTTAAAATAAATCTATTTTACTAATTTATTTATAAATTATTTAAAAAGCAGCTAATTATATTAAAAAAATCAATAATATATTAATAAAAAATTAAATTTGCAAATTAAAAAGCCTGGCGGAAATCTTTATATTATTTATATTAAAAAAAATTAATTATAAAAAATCAAATAATATTATTATAAAAAGTTATTGCCTATTTTTTTTTAATTAATAAATTTATAATAAAATTAAAAAAAGCTAAAGTTTTTATTATATTGAATTTTAAAAATACATATTATAATTCTTTTTAAAAAAGCGCATTTTATATAAAATATAGCTGTTTTAAATATTTAATGATATTATTTAAATTGGTAAATATATTAGCTATATTTTAAATTTATATAAATATAATATTTAAAAAACCTTTAAATATTATTTTAATAATTTATTTTAATAATTTATTTTAATAATATTTTAATTGTTTTAACTTTTTTTAATAAATATAATAAATAAATAAATTTTTATTTTTAAATTTTATAATAAAAACAATAATATATATATAAAATTGGAAAAACTACGCGCTATTCAAAAATAATTTATATTAATTATATATATAAAATTGCAATTATTTTTAAAATAAATTAGTTTTTATAAGCGATTTATTTTAAAATTTAGTAAAATTATATAATTTATAATTAATTTGCTTATTAATAATATAAATAGCAAAAAGAAAGCCTATTTGAATAGTTTTTAAAAGCGTAAAAAGCTTTTTAATATATTAAAAATATATTTGCAAATCAATTAATATTGCAATATTTTAATTTTATACAATATTTATAAATTATATATAATGCTTTTAAATTTACAATATTGTGAATTTCAAAGCAATTTAAATAATTTAAATAATTTAATTTAATACTATTAGCATTTAATAGCTTTTTAATTTTGCAAATTAACCAATATAAAATCAATATATAAAATATATAATATTAAATTGCTTTCAATTTTTTTAATATTAAAAATAATATATTAAAAGCGTATATTATAAAATTATAATATTTCTAAATTATAATAATTCGCGCTATTTTATAAATATAACAAATTTTAATAAATTTTAAATCAAATAAATTTTAAATCAAGTAAATTTAAAAATTTAAAAATTTAAAATTAAATATATTGCAAAAATTAAAAATTCCGCCAATTTTTCATTTTATGAATTAAATTATAAAAATATATTAAAAAATATTTAAATAGAAATATCAAAGGTTTTTATACCAATACTATAATAAAAGCTTTGCCATTTATTTAATTATATATTAAATATGTAATGTTTAAAAATATAATTATTTTTGCAAATACGGTAATTGCATTTTTATTAAAATTCTTAAATTGGAAAATTAATATTGCATATTTTATTTATATATTATAAATATCAATTTTTAAATAAAAAAATATATTTTATTTAAATTATTTAAATTGTAAAAATTAAAATAATTAAAATAAATTTTGTAATTATTTTCGAAATTTAAAAAAACAATAAAAATATAATAAAAATATAAAGCTAATTTATATTATGCAAAAGCAAATAATAGAAATTTAAAAATAATATATTATATATAAAAAAAGAATATTTTTGCAGAAAATATATTGCGCAATAAATTTTTATATATTTATTATAATAGCAAATTAGCAAGCTATTTTAAAATAAATTCAATATTAAATTTAATTTATTGCAAATATTATTAATTAAAAATAAAAATAAAAATAAAAAACTATATATATAATTGCTATATTTACTAATAAAATAAAATTTATTAATATATGTTTTATAATTAGCTGTAACTTTCGTTTTTAATTAATAAATTATAAAATTTTATTATAAAATTGCTAAAATTATAATATATAAATATAATATATAATAATATTTTGATAATAATAAATTATTATATCAAAATTGCGCAATTTATATATATAATTAAAACTATTAATATATAATTTTTAATAATTTTTTTAAATCAAACTATTTATTAATATATTATAAAACGCCTTTTATTATAAATTCCATATAATACGCAAATATAGCATTATATTCTATTTTTAAATAAATAGGCAAATAAAGCAAGTAAGCCAAATTTTAAAATTTTATATATAATATTGCTGCAATAATAATAAAAAATAAGCAATTTAATTAGCTATAATAAACTTCGCTTATGAGTTTTTTATAATATATAAATATTATTTGCAAATTACTATTAATTCTTTTATGCAATTTATAAAAATTAAAATATTTAATATAAAAAAGCAAAACAAAAATATAATGCATTAAATATATATTATTGCAAAAATTAGAAAAATATTATTTATTAATAATATAAAGCAATATATAAAAAATATAAAATTATAGATTTTAATAAAAACAATTGGATTTTTTTATTTTTTTAAAATATATGCTTTAAAATTGAAAAATTAGCAAAAAAGTATATAGGCTTTTTTTCTATTATTAAAAAAATAAAAGCCCAAGCCTGTTACTTAAAATTTCCATTTAAATTTTAATTAAAAAACATTATATAATATTTTCTATAGTAGATTTTTAAACTCCGCTAAAACACCTTAAAATAGTATATATAAATTATATTTTGCAAATTTTTAAATTTTTAAAAATAACCAAAAATTATAATGCATAAAAAAAGAATTAGCTTATATTTTATATATATTAAACAAATTGGAGTCGAAATTGAAATTAAATATTAATTTAAAAAAACCTAAAAAATACCCTAATAATTTTAAGCAAATTTATTAAAAAAAAACATTAAAGCTAAATTATAATAATAGTAAAAAAAACATTAAAAAAAGCGCAAATTTTTAAAAAGAATATTGAAAAACCAATTGCAATTTTATATTTAAATACAAAAGCCTAATTATACGCAATATTAAGCAAAAGCAAAAATATAAGTATTTAAAATATAAAAATATAAATTTCATTATTTTTCTATATTTTAAATTAATTTAATTTAAATTATATTTTATAAAAAACTCAAGTTAAAAAACTAAAGATTATAAAATACGCAAATAAAAATTATAAATTCTATATATCAAATACTTTAATTAAAAATAAATATTATATAAAATAAATCCGATTAGCAAAATTAAAAAAGCTACAATATTTTTAAACTATAATTCACGTATATTAAATTTATAATTCTCATATTTTATATTATATTATTAAAAGCCCGATTTGTTTCTATATTAAATAAAATATTATTAAAAAAATAATTAAAATTGTAATTTATTAATATTTTAATTAAATATACGTAAAAGAAAAAAAAATATTAAATATTAATTGCGATATCTATTAAAATATAAATTGCGAAAATAATTTTAATTAAAGCTATTATTGCAGCTATAATATTTTTCAATGCATTATATATTTTATATTTTAAAAAAGCATAAATTTTAAAATAAAAAAACATCCCAATAGCCTTTATATTATTTTTTAATTAAATTTATTTATTATTATAATTAGCGCATGAATTTTTAAAAAAAGCCTGGGTTTTAATATAGCAATAGCAATAAAATATAAAAATATTATAAATTGCATTAAATAGGGAAATTCAAGCAATAGAAATTTGCAAAATAATAAATTAATTGGCAAAACAAAATAGAAAAAACAAAATATAAATTTATTATATAATAAAAAGGCTTATAATTATTGCAAGAATAATTGTATTTAAAATTATTTGCGGCCTAATTATAAATATTAAAAATTTTGCAAAAAAAATCCAAATAAAAATTTTATATATAATAAGCGCAAATGCAAATTTAAAATATAAATGCAGGCTTAATAATAAAGCAATTTAAATTTTATAGCGGGATTGCGAATTTAATATTTTTAATATTACAATTACAATTAGCAATTTTATTATACGGATTTTAAAAAATATTAAAAACTATAATATCAAAATTAAAAAAATTAAAAATTAAAAAAGGATAAAAAGAATTTAAGTTTTATTAAAAAAGCCTATATTAAAAATTCCGTATAAAAACAATAATAAAAAAACCCTTAAAAGAAACGGGAAAGCCTGCTTTATATAAATAAAGCTTTTAATAAAATCCAATATAATTGCTATAATTTTTTTTTAAAATTTGCTAAAAAAGTTAAAAAAAGTAAAAATTAAAATATTATTATTGCAAAAAACGCATAATACGCGTATAAAAAAAGAGGATAAAAAATTAAAAAACTTTAAAATCAATTATTTAAAATAAAACGCCGCTATATTAATCTTTTAACATTTGCAAAAACAATACGCGCAAAGATTAAAATAGTATATATAAATTAATAAAATCCTAATAAATTTTAATATAAAAAAATAAAAATTTAAAATAATAAAGGTAATTAAATAAAAGCTTAAAACTAATTTAATAATAAATAATATAAGCTATATATTAAGATTAAAATTTTAAAAATCAGGTAATAATAAATTCGAAAATAATTATTAATAATAGCAAATTAATAAAAGCCTATTAATTTACACGGTTAAAATAAAAAGCCAAAATTAATAATTAAAATCAAATATTAAATTATTAAAAAACAAAAACCCGTATTTAAAAGCTTTAAGGCCCGGAGCTATAAAAGAAAATTATACGGGATTAAAAAAAGCGTTTTACGGGTATTTTGTAAAATATATATATTAAAAATGCGCAAAAACTAAATATTGCTTATTAAAAGAAATTAAGCAAAATTTTTAGCGCATAATATTTAAGCGCTGCTACTTTTTGTAGGAAAGAAATATATATAATATATTTTATTTGCTAATTTATTTTTAACTATTATAACAATTATCCAATTTATTTTTATAAATTCCTTTTTATTAAAATAATTTAATGAATTAGCCGTATATAATTTTTAATCCGAAATCAAATCAATTCCAATTTTTAAAAGCAATAATAATCCGTTTAAATATTTGATTTTTGCAATATTTTAATAAATGATTTATAGCATTTTTCTATTAATTTTTAAAATATACAATAGTATTATTTTTTTAATTATTTTAAAAAAATTATTGATTAAATATATATAATAATACGCTGGTATTTAAAGCCTAAATAGAAAAAATAGCTTTATTAATTAATTTACGGCTAATACAAATCATTTTTTCATTTTCTTTTAAAATTAAATAGAATTTTGGCAGCGTTATTATTTTTGGGATTATTATTAATTTTAGCAATATAGCCGCTGGACTTTTTATAGCAAAATTTATTTGCAAAGCAATTTTCTTTTAATATTATTATAGCAAATTTATTTAAAAAAAATAACGGCGAAAAAAAAGAAGCAATAATAATATTTAGAAAAATTAAAGCAAAAGCAAAAGCAATGATTATAAGGCTTTATTTTCAAAAAAACTCGAAATTATATATTAAATATTAATTGGCAAAGAAAAAAATTAATATAGCTTTTCTTTTAAGATAATAGCAAATAAAATAAATATTATTGCAAAAATTATAAAAATCAAGCTTATTAATTTTATTTTGCTGAAATTGCTTTCCAGTTTTAATAGCGAAAATATGGTTTTTGCTATTGGCAATTAATATACGCTATTTTTTTTTTAATTTTTTTATAATATTAATTAATATAAAAAAATTAATTATAATAATATAATTATTAAAAAAAAATTGGCTAAAATAAATAAATACAAAGTTTATTGCTATAAGCGCTAATATAAAATTTGTTAGCAAATATTAATTTGCACTAGAATTTGCAAAGTTTATTTTAAATAAAGTAAATAATGGTATTTCTGCTTTAAATAAAAAAATTGATTTTAGAAATATATATTAAATTAAAAATAATATTAAATTTTATATATTTTTTTAAAAAAATGATTTTATAAATTTTTAGCGGTATTATATTTATTAAAAGAAAATTAAAAAAAATAGCTTTGGCGTTGGCTTTTTTATATTTTTTTGCATTTTTAATATTTAAAATATTTCTTTTGCCTTGGCCAATAAATATTTTTTTGAATTTGCTATTAAATTTATTAATTTAATTTTTTATTAATATAGCGGAAAATATAATTTTTAAATTAATTTTTAAAATATTAAATTTAGCAAAAAATACGCTATTTTTATTAGTAATTTTAAAAGCAAAAACAATGCTAGTATATTTAAAAATATGTTTTTTAATAGCGAATTATATTTTCTTTTATTAAAGCAGACTTTTATATTGCGAAACCAGATTTTATAATTGGTTTTTAATAATATTAAAAACGTTTTTTTAAGTTTTTTATTATTAAATATATTGGCAAATATAAAAATAAAAGCAATTGGCTAAAAAAAAGGGAAAAAAATTATAAAAACTTTTATTTAGTTTTTAAAAACAATTAATAAAATGGCCTTTAAATTGGCCAGATAAATTATAAAGGAATTCTTTTATTAATTTTAATTAATTTTATAAAATGCCGTAATAGTATTGGCAAAAAGGTAAATACAAAGGGATTTTTATATTAGTTTTAATTGCTTTGCAATAAATTATAATATTGGAAAAAGAAAAAATCTGCTAAAATATAAAGTTTTTATTGGAATAATATTAAAAAATTGATTAAAAACAATATTAGTTACTTATTTAAAAAATTACGCAATTCCGGGCTTATAATTTATTGGAAATAAATAAATATAAAAGCATAAAATAAAAATATAAAAAAATATTGTATTATATTTGAAAAACTAGAATAGCTGGAAAGTCCAAAATAAAAATACTTTTACTATGCGGACGCTAGTTTTCTTTTGGGTCTAGCTACACGTGATAGCTACTTTATAATGGTTGCCATTGCATCTATCTCTTAATATTTAGCTTAATTTATAGGAAAATACGGCTTTTATAATATAATTACCTATAATAAAGCGGTATTGCAATAGCTTTAATAAAAATTAATTAGGCCCTTGCGCAATTGGCTGCCAAAATTAAAAAATATAAAAAGCTGCAAAAAGCCCGTAAGGAATTTAAAAAAGACTTAAAAAAAATTAAAAACTTAAAAAATTGCCAAAAACTTGGCAATACCATTACCGGCTAAAATAATTCACTACCAGCTAAAACAATTCACTACCGGCTAATTAAAGCCACCGCTACCCGGATAGCTTATCGTCCCCAACCCTCCTTTTTTTTAATTCTTTTTACCAGCACCACCAGCTCCGCTTCCTAGCTCCCTTTACTATTAGCTGCCTATTTTTTTGCCAGCAGCTGGCTTCCGCTGCCGCTACCGGCCCACCGCTTTTAATTTTTCTGCCAATAGCGGTTTTACCATTATAAAAAAAAAGGAATTATAATTGCATATTAAATTTTGCATGGATTTTCCTGGATTTAATATTGGATTTTCTTGGATATTTGGGTTATTATTTTTAAAGCTAGCTTAGCACTAGTATTGGCTTTTGGGTATTTGGATTTATATATCTAATCTTCTGGTGTATACGGACTTTGGCCTTAATTTATTTTTTTCATAAGAATAGAAAACTGCCAGTATCTAACCAAGGCCACTTTAAAAATGGTTGCTTACTCAGCATACCAAGACCGACAGTAGCATTAAAAGGGAGCGTTGCAACGCTCCCTTAATCGATTACTTACAACACCACCAGAACCACCCGTACCCCTTAATTGCATGCAATTACCCGTTCCTAGTTGAACCAACAAAAGTATCTAGCCGCTCAATATAGATGCATGCACCTTCTCGTGACCTCGTCCACACAACTTACTGCCTGACATGTCCACACAAGATAGATTTCAAGAAGTAAATTATTAATTATGCATTACTCCCCGCACTTTCGCTTTTTAATAGAAAAACCGTCCCCTGACATAAGAAATCCCCAATCTATCCATCTAGATCCCCGTCCTGTACCAATCTCGTGCATGCTATGCGCAATACATTGTCATCTCCAACCAAAAGAAAAAAATGCAAAATATCAAATTTATGGGTATCATTCTGATCCAATCCAGCTTGAGGAAGTAGAAAAGTTGATACGATTACCTTGCCTGCTGAAATCCTATCTGCTAGAGGATTATACCGCAGTCGTAGTCGTGGTAGCGACGGGAGCCTGGGGCTGTCCGTCAGAGATCTCGGACACGGCTACGACGGTTGTTTGGGGAGCGGCGCAGACAGTGGTTAGAGTTGCGGTCGAGGTAATGGTGTCGAAGTAGGTCTCGGTGATGGTGCCGCATGGTCCCGGCTGTAATACTTGTCAGAAAAATTGTCCCGAAATCTAGAAATAGATACTTACAGCGCCAGTGACGGTCACGGTGGAAATCACGCTGCTAATAGGGTAGGCGAACTCGCTAACAGTGATGAGAGGAGTCGAGGTAATAGTAGGCGTCACGGTAGCCTGGAGGCTGTTGGTAACAAGGCTGGTGATCGTGGCGGTCACGCACTCGGTGGGGGAGCCTGGGTTGAGACACGAGCAGGCGGCGCTGATGTCGCTTGGGGAGTAGCTGGCCAAGGCGGCAGGCACAGAGGTGGTAGTGGCCTGGCGGCGTGCAGGCTGCTTGGCACCACCAGCAGCGCAGACAGTCTCGGTCACGAGGACGGTGGAGGTGCTGGTTACTGAGATAATGACGTCTGGACCGTTGTTGATGGGAGTAATGGTGGTGGTGGTGGTGAAGTACTCCTCGCAGGGGGTAGTGCTGTGTTGGGTCAGACATATGGTTGGAAATACAGGGTGGGATAGAGAACTTACACGGCGGTGGTGGTATATTGAGGAGCCACGGTGATGACAGTGGCAGCAGCAGTGATCGTGGCGCCGCCGTCGACGGTGCTGCTCATAAGTTAGCCACTTCAAGCCAGAACACGGAATTTTCATGGGTACTTACGAAGTCACAGTGATAGTGGCCTCAGTCGAGGTAGCCAGGGGCAAGCTGAGGTAAGTTTGGCAGAAAGCGTCAGATGAGGTGACGGTTGTCAAGGCCGAGTACGCGACGTCGCTGGAGCAAGTATCATCACCATCATCTTCGTAAACAGTGAAAGAGCCATCGACGTTAGCGGCCATGGAGTTGAACACGGCTCCCTGGAATCGCTTGCTCATGGAAGATGCTCCTCCACCACCGCAAATCGTCGCTGGGTCACCTGGGCAAGGAGTGCTGCAAGTTCCCTCAGTCGCCTTTTGCGCGGGGGCTGGCTTGTGCTTGTTACCGTAGCATTTACTGGTTTGAGAAGTTAGTAACGTTGTCTGGTTGAATCTAAAGAGTCAAACTTACCCGCCCTGCAGTCCGGAGTACTTGTACGGGCCCCGAGACGAGTGTCGGCAAGAGTCGGCGCAGATCTTGGGAGTCATCTTGCTGGAGGACTCGATCAGAGTCCAGTCAGGGTCACTGGCTCCGTAGCAACCAAAGTACTTGTAGCCACCCGCAACTGTGGCGATGGGAGTCGGGGACGCAGTCACAGTAGATGAGGATGAGACGACGGGGGTACTACTGTCGGTAGTTGAGGTAGCACTTGCGGACGAGCCAGTCGTGCTAGTAGCACTCTCGGGTGCCGCAGAAGTTTGCAAGGCAGAGCTAGCAGCGGAGCTTCGGGAGGTAGAACTAGCAGCAGAAGTTTGTGAGGTAGAGCTAGTTGAAGAGAGGCTTTCCGAAGGAGAACTCTGAGCGGCGGCGCTCTGGGACGCAGCACTTTGAGAAGCAGCGCTTTGGGAAGCGGCGGCGCTCTGGGCGGCGGCACTGCTCTGGGCGGCAGCACTGCTCTGGGCGGCGGCACTGCTCTGGGCGGCGGCACTGCTCTGGGCGGCAGCACTGCTCTGAGCGGCGGCACTGCTCTGGGCGGCAGCACTGCTCTGGGCGGCAGCACTGCTCTGGGCGGCAGCACTGCTCTGGGCGGCGGCACTGCTCTGGGCGGCGGCACTGCTCTGGGCGGCGGCACTGCTCTGGGCGGCGGCACTGCTCTGGGCGGCGGCACTGCTCTGGGCGGCGGCACTGCTCTGGGCGGCAGCACTGCTCTGGGCGGCAGCACTGCTCTGGGCGGCGGCACTGCTCTGGGCGGCGGCACTGCTCTGGGCGGCAGCACTTTGAGAGGCAGCACTCTGGGAGGCGGCACTTTGAGAGGCGGCACTTTGAGATGCCAGGCTTGCGGATTCGGAACTCTGAGCAGCCAGACTTTGCGAGACGGAGCTAACCGATGCCAGGCTTGCCGACTGAGAGCTAGCTGATGCCAGGCTAGCTGAGGACGCGGAAGCAGCACTGGCAGTAAGGTTGGGAAGGACAATAGGAGTTGCTGCAGAGGCCGAGCTGGCGCTTGCGGCAGAGGCCGAGCTGGCGCTCGCGGAACTCTCAGAAGCAGAGATAGCTGAGGCCTGGCTAGCAGACGCGGAACTCTGAGCAGCCAGACTTTGCGAGACGGAGCTAGCTGAGGCCTGGCTAGCGGATTCGGAACTCTGAGCAGCCAGACTTTGCGAGACGGAACTAGCAGATGCCAGGCTTGCGGATTCGGAACTCTGAGCAGCCAGACTTTGCGAGACGGAGCTAACCGATGCCAGGCTTGCCGACTGAGAGCTAGCTGATGCCAGGCTAGCTGAGGACGCGGAAGCAGCACTGGCAGTAGGGTTGGGAAGGACAATAGGAGTTGCTGCAGAGGCCGAGCTGGCGCTCGCGGCAGAGCTGACCGAGCTAGATGAAGTAGACGAGGCGTGGGAAGATGTCGAGTTGCTTACTCCCGAAGCACTAAGAGAAGAGGCAGAAGGGGTGCTGCTGTGCTCAGAGGATGTAGTGCTTAGGACAGTCACCGTCTTGGTGGACGAGGCGCTGATCTTTGAGGATGACGAGTTGCTTGCTCCTGAAGCACTGAGCGAAGCAGCGGCAGAAGAGACGGCGGAAGAAAGTGATGCAGCTACGGAAGAGGAGTTCCCTGCGACCGAAGAAGTAACCGTGGTCTGAGCGACAGAAGACGAAGAGCTTTCCAGAGAGGTAACGGTAGAGGTAGTTCCCACAGTCGTTGTGTTGGTAACGTTGGCGGCACCAAAGAACAGACGACGGCTGATGGGGATGGGGAGTCTCCCTGGCTGCTTAGTGATGGCAGTGACGGCACTCATTGGGGTGTCAACATAGACGACTTTGATGTCCATAGACTCAACGACATGCTCGGGAAGGGCATCGGTGTTCGCAACATCTTGCTCTGCTACTTGTTAGTGAAAGTGAATCGGAGCCAGCAAGTAGGTGACACATACCTCGGGCAGCTTGACCGGCAGCTGAGCGAACAGGCTTGCAGTAGCCCTGGCCTGCCAGAAGCAGGGCCGCCACGGCAACGGAGAGAGATTGAGATCTCATGGTTGCGGTGGGTATGCAATACCTGATCAAAGGACAAGTGCAAAAGTCTTGCGAACGAGTGAAGAGACGATGTAGCGACTGAACAGAACAGGGATGTGAGGATGGGTGAGAAGAGAGGGCACGGTCAGCTACTATATAGAACCGCTTTCATTTTGCATTGGTCTGTGGTCTAAGTCTAAGGACGCTTCCGGGCCTGGATTTGCAGACCGACTAGGTATGCAGGAAGGACTAAGAAACAATAGTTAAGAAGAGACTAAGTCATGAGCAATAGGAAGACTTCACTGTCGATTGTTGTTTACTTCGAGATGGGCCGTCTGTTGTGTAGCAACTGGGGCATGTAGTTGATTTGCGGTTCGTATCGTAATTGGTGGATCAACATAGTTAGTGGACATCCAGTAACTGTGCAACCATGGTTGAGGACATGCTCGAGACAATCCGAGGCTCTCGTTGCTTAGACGGCCGTTTTTGGCAAGGAAGACGGTATTTTCAGCAAGTAGAGACGGATCGAACCGACTACTTGACGGCTCCAAAGCCAGGTCCGTGGAAATCGTGACGTCTGCACTTGGGACAAGGAAGCGACTCCACTCTCTCAAGACAGGAGAATCGTGCCAGCATGGTGAGCGCCGAGCGTCTTGTATCTGCACAGCAGGAAAGTGAATAAACCCTGCGAGTTCGTGAGGTCAATTGCACACAAGGGTTACAGCTCGCTAAAGCCGTTTTCTCCGGTGGCAGAAGCCTGATGCATCATCAAGCCAGACAACTCGATGACCCGAAATCACTGGCTCTTTGCGTGACATCTCCACCCAGTTCACATGTTACGCATTTGGGAGGTTGAGGAGTAGCACCAGCAACATGTACATGAGCGCATGAAGCTGCTTAAGCTCGTATGCACGACGGCTGCAGGCTCCAAAGTGTTCAAGCTCTTCGGCCCGCCTGACGTCCACGCCTGATGAGGTCTTAGCTTCGGAGCCCATCTCAAGGGAAGCTTTCATGATTGCAATGCAGTGCAGTTGCACCCAGTTGTTAACTCATCAGTATACATAGATGTCTCGAGACATCATTGTAATGATGAAATTTACATTATAATAGAACCCAAAAAAGACTGAAAGGGAATTCACTCCGACCTACCTATTTTCGGGTTGCCGACGGACGCTACTCTCTACCCCTCCCGTACCAGTCTTTTGGACCCATGGTTCACCTGGCGGCCGATACATATCGGAGTGCTCTAAACACACAAGTCTCGGCTACGCGAAGGTACCAGATAGTCGAGTCGACGAGAGAATTCTCGGTGGAGCCGGGGGCATGAGCTGTTGATGCGTGATGGCATACGCTCATAAGGTAGGATGGTCGTCTAGGAAAGCATGGGCATTGGTCTTCGAGGTTCGCATGGGGTCCATTTTTAGAGTCGGTCAAGCTTTCACACACGTGCAAACCATCAGCAAGGATCTCGGTGACAGGAAGGCAATTGAAGTACCTTGCGGGACAACCAAGCAAGACGAACCGAAGAATGCTCATGTCTCTCCGAAGCACGTTTTGGAAACTGCCACGCTGCCAAGGAAGCCTGCCACTAGAAGTTAACCAGCAGTTCAAACAAAAACAAAAATCGGAAAGCGTGCCTGAAGCTTACTACCTCTCCGGCGTCCAAGCTCAAACTCAAGAAAAAACCCACAGTGGCGCACCAACCATGATCGCAAACGGCCCCTTCCAGAACCAGAAAATGGAATCCACTACTGCAATCCAGAAACCGGTTCCTGGTTTTCGGTTCGACAAGCTTTCCTGCTCATGCTCCTCAACAGAAGTGCATGCATCACATGCAAATCCCAACAAAGCCACGTGCAGAACAGCGCATTGCCATTGTCATGATTCACAACACCCATTTCGCGCTTATATAGCTTAATACTTCGCACAGTTAGCGAAACACCCAGGTCGAAGTCCTCCATAGTCACGGCACTTACTTATATACCTCTCACCCACTCGTCACCAATATTCCCACCAGTGCGAAAGATTGCGTATACTGTAGGTGTAGCCGTCAGCACAACACGTACTGACCCCAGGTGGCTCATCGACAGACAGCGCTAAGCCGATGGGAACTCCCGACTTCCCATGTTCGGCTCAACTCTCGCTCCACCAAACCACCAAAGCTGCTTGTCTACCGCGAAAGTATATTCACGATTCGCATTTATAAGTCAGCAGGGAGGAGACTTGAACCCTATGCGCACTTACCATTCTTGACACGGTGCGTGCCAAAACCAAGCCGGTAACCCTATGGCGACCCGGAACCACACCTTCTCCAATAGCACCTACCATGATCTGCAGAAATTTTCAGCTCTGAAACAAATGAAAGGGACCGTGCATCCAACGGAACGTACATACCTAGACCTGACGAGCAAGAATCATTTGACGTTAAGAAAAAGGAAGAGATGTGTGGCCCACCAATGGATCGTGTTGAGAACCTGTGACAGATACACAGTGGGTAGGAAACACTCGAAACAAGGAAACGTGAAAGGGGCAGGGGTCCAATTATGCATTACATATATGTGTTTCGCTCGTCAGTGTGAAAAGGAGAAAGACAAGAAAGGGGGGTATCCTAAGCCAAGTTCCCTTCCCGCTGTGTATACAATTTTCAACCGCACCTCGTTATGCTCGCTCGCTCGCTCAAGTGACAAAGAGCCCGCATCACCGCGTCCAGGCGCTCATGACCAGCACAAACTCCCCTCTCAAAGCCAAAGCAACCACCTCACCCCTCCCACCACCCCATTTATCAATCCCCTGCACACCCTCACCAAAACAACAACCAACCAAACCCACCACATCCCTCCCACCAACATCCACTCGACCCCCAGCCAACCCGCCCTCCTAATCCACTTGAACCTTCTCCTCCTTCTCCTCACCATCCTCTCCATCCCATCTCCCAAATTCTTCACACTCAGCGTCCACCCTTCCACCAATTCCCCTACCACCTCATCCGCCTCATCCGCCGCCCTCCTCGTCTTCCCCATCAGACTTTTCTCCAACAGCGGTCCCTCGGGACCATCAAGACCTCCTTTCTCGTTATCCACTGTCACGCTGCTCGCGCCTCCGATTTTCTCGCCTAGTTGCGAGGCGCGTCTGAGCAAGTGGTCGATACCGCGAGACATGAAGCCGTCGGCACTTTCTTGCCAGCGTCGCGATTGCGCTTGTACATCAGCGCTCAAGATGCGTGCTTGCAAAATATGTAGTTGGGCGCGCGGAACGACCATTTGCTCTTCTTCCTTTTTTCCATTCTCCTTCTGCGCAGTCAGTCGAGCATTCTCCTTCGCCAGCCTCGCCGTTGATGGATCAACAAGTCTCAAATCCGTCTTCGCAGCAGCACGTTGAGTAATCACCCTAGCCTTAATCCCCGTACACATTAGCAGCGCCGCCACCCTTGTGATTTCTCCCCGCGTGACAGACGTCGCACTGCGCTGTGTCATCACCCCCGTGTCGGCAACGCTCCAATGCTTAGCGTCGTTGTGATGCTCCCTTGACTCATGATTACCGTCATGCCCATTGTTCTGATTGTGAGCATTGACACTAGCCTGCAGCCTAGCAAGCCCAGTAACCGGCAACCCTCTCCCTCCAGGCCCAAACCGAGTCGGTAAACCCGGGGCGCCAGGATAAGCCAAGATATCTCTCAGCCGTGCATCAGCATCCGGGCCTTCATCGCCGCTGCGAGAACCGTGGCGGGAGTCGAGTTCTTGGTCGGAGATGTCGGAGAGATTGTCTGCATTGTTCATAGCAGCGAAATCAGGGGAGGAGGCTGGGGGGGAGGCAGTTTGTACGTCGATGCGTGGGGGTTTGAGGTGATGGAAGCGGGTAGAGTGATTGCCGCTTGTTTGGCGAGTTGCTTGGTTTTGAGAGTTGGGCTGAGAATTGCGGGAATGGGGCGCTTGGGATGAGGTGGTGGAGGTGGAGTTGGTGTCGCGAAGGCGGCGGTCGAAGGGGGATGTGAAGGATGGGAGGTTGTTCGCTGCACTGTAGGAGGGTTTCTTCGAGGTTGTGGGTTCGGGTGATGTCGAATCTTTGTTGTGCAAGTCGCGGCCCCCAGGCATGGGACTACCATCACGCCGTGATCGATCGCCTGTGCGGGCGCCGGAGCGACGCTCGGAGTCAGAATCTTCACTTCTGTCAGAGTCGTAGGATGTTGCAATGCCAGGCGAAGTTTCCTTGCCCCATAGCAGACTGCTGACTTTCGAGACCGGTGAGCGGAGGGCATCTTCCAGGTTTGACCGCCCGCTTCGGAAAAGACCCCGTAGTCCAGAGGTCTCGTCTGATTCAGGTTTTCGCTTAGGACGCGCTTTCCAACTGCTTTTGGCGCTTTCGTTGGTTTTGCGCGCTTCGAGCATTTTGGAGGGGCTGGATGAGTGCTTCTCACTGTCGGTATTCTCAATACTGGGAACAATCTCCGAGCTATGCCGTACATTGGTGAAACTTTCTGCCCGCCGATGCTCGCGGCTGCGGTCGCGGAATGATATACTAATCTTTGACCTGACATGTGATAATGGTTTCCGAGCAGGGGAAGCATGACGGCTGTTCTGAAGGGATATCTCAGAGGGCGAGGAGCCGGGCACTGGACCAGTCGCGGATTTTCCAAAGCGGTAGGCAGAGAGTTCTGGTGACCTCCTCAGGTAGTCTTCAAGAGATCTCCGTCCATGGGTCCGAGGAACCTCCAGACTTTGCCGGGGTGGAGTCGAGGTGTCCGAAGCATATTTCCCCGAGTCCTGTCGCGCATCCCCCGAACTTCGTAGTTCTCGATGAACACTGTGCCTTCTTTGGTGATCATGACCATAGCCGTTTCTCAGAGCGGGTTTGCTCGCCTCAATCAAGTTCAAAATCTGCTGCCCTTCGACGTCCCGAGGGGCATCTTGGTTATTTGCTTCTTCTTTAGCAAGCATCTCCATCATTTGTCTCTCGAGGATGTCTTTGCCTCTATCTTCACTGTCCATCGTATCGGAGCGACCTCTACGTCTCGGAGAGCGGCCATCACTGTCACTGCTAGAGCTAGAGGAGCTAGATCGACTGCGACTTGGAAGAAGGTGATGGTCATGACCAGAGGCGTGATGGGGATGTCCATGGCCAATGCGCGTAACTTCGTATAATTTCTGGCGACGTCTTCCACGGAATATGTCATGGTGTCCATCAGAGTCACTTCTGACAGAATGGAATTTTGGCAGCTTTGTGTCAAGCTTGAGACCAGAATCACTGCCTTCTCGCGCCCACTCAGATTCCGGAGAAGGCTTTTGCACTTGGTCCTCCTTTCGTAGCGATCCAGCTCTTGATTCCGGAGGGAATATCTTGTGGCCATGGCGATCTTCAATTGTTCTCTTATGATCATCCTGTTCAAGCCAATACGCATCTGCTAGCATGTCTGGGGCAGTTGTCAACCAGTCAAGACGTGGTCGTTTTATTCTAGCCACAGGTGCTTTACCAGGTGACGTATGATTTGTGGACGAGTCCTGATCGAAAAACCCGGGGAACGGTGGGAGTGAAACACGGTCCATGTCGTGATAATCGTCGCTCATGGATTTCTTAGCAACCTCATCGACCCATGTTGAGACTTTCTCCAGATCCCCAAATCCCTGAACGTCACCATCAATAGCTCTTCGCTCTCTAGCTCGAACTTTCCGATTGCGTATGTATTGTAAGGGGTTGTATTGTCTCCCGAGCGGAAGCGTGGTCTCACCCGACGTGCTGGTTCTCGAAAAAGTAAAGCCAGCCTGTGTAGGTGATGATAGAGCAGACTCGGATCCATTGGTATTAACTCTAGCAGGAGTTTGGGGCTTTAATGGCGGCACGAATTGCAGCAGGCGACGATATTCGGCCATTAGCTCTATTGACTCTTTGGCTTTTCGTGCCCTTGCCAGAGTAGACTGGGAGAATTGGTACTGAAAGCCATTCTCAGGCTCAGTCTGAAAAGCAGGTCGCAGAGGACTGCTTGTTCGCTGACCCGCATATGGTATTCTGGGAGAAGTGGCAGAACGCTCGTCTCTTGGAGATATGTTTCGAGAAATCCTGCGTTGCTGCTGGAAATGCTGTTTGAGGCTACCTGCGGCTCTCCCTTCCGTGAAACTAGCACTGAGTAGCTTGGGTGATGAAGTCGATACGTTTCTTCTCGAAGCCAGTCGTCTACTCTCACTCAGGTTCAAGGCGAGGTTCACTATCTGCGCGGAATCGGCATCCAGGGATTTCTGCCCCTCTTGCGAGCCTGTCCGTGACGGTATGTCGGCAGCAGTCTCGCCCGGTGTTTCGCTCGGAGAGCTCTCCTTTCCGATCGCATCCGAACTTATGACCTCGGACAACGGGCTTCCAGTCCCTGTGACCCCCAGACCCTGGCCCGAGACATGTGCAGGAGCCTTCCCCTTGCGATCTCGATTTTTATCGACTCGGATGCCACCTGCAGATGCGCTGCCATTGTATACAACAGGAGGTTCAACCGGCGCGTGTTGTAGGAGAAAAGCGCCGCTATTCCTGTTCCGATGGCTTCGATGGCCCAGCCTGCTCAGGCGTCGAGAACCCTTCGCGGGACTCTTCGAGCGCGGCTTCTTGGTCTGGGGGGCCTTCGTCCGGTCATACTGCGGATCGGTCGCGAAGTCGTGGGCGAGACTGCTTCGCTCGGTGGCATCTCTGCTAGATTCACCCGTCTCGTTGCTTTCAGTGCTGTAACGATTCCCCGAGCTTGTCGAAGTTTGGTTGCTTGCGTAGCTGCGCCGCTTCCCAAGCAACGAGTCGTTCATTTCGTGGCCGGTGGTGGCAGCATCATTGGCTCGATCTCCCATCGTCCGGCAGCAGGGAGTTGGCGGAGCGTGAGGACATTGTCTGTGAAGCTCAGCAGGCGAAAGACGGAGTGGGATTCAGCAAAGCGCGGACTCGTCGTCGCATTCGTATGGACTCGCTTCGAGGCAATGCTGTCGCTTTATTAGTGGGCTGTCGTCGCCGTCGCCGTTATCGCATGAACGCGAATTCGGGGATGCGACGATGAACTCAAGTGCTCTCGGCCTTCATGTGCTGGACCGCCAAGCTCGCCCGCTCGGGCCGCCTCCAGATCCCTGCCAGCGCATCACGTGATAGGGATCGAACGTCAAGATTGCCAGTTTGTTATGCTTGTTCGCCTTGGGATTTGCGGTTTGTGGTCAAGCACTAGTCTGCCAGTTACTCGGATTTCTTTCGAGCAAGCACTACAGTCACAGAGTATTCTACTCTATAAGTTGGTCTGAACTTTGGGACTTAAAGACCTGCCTCGAGTGAGCCATCTCCTCATTTCCATCCATGCCAGACCTCGGACTTGGGAAAAAGTTCATCCAGCCCTATGGTCTTCGTTCTACGACCCCGCAGCCAGAGGACTTCCATTAAGCTGTTCTCCGGACCATCCAAGGAGTCAGTTCATCTCGTCAATTGGCCTCTGGAGTTATCTAATGCTACATTTCCCCCTTCGAAGTTTTGTGTGACTTGTCAAGTCTCTTCTGTCAAACGTTGTCTTGACTAAGTGGACCCTTGTCGGAAATAGCGAGCCACTTCTTCCACAGCTGCTAGTACAGCCCTAGTCTTTCCTAATTCTTGCGTCTTGGACCGAGTAGTGCTTGAAATACTACCTGCTAATCTTAATGGCCATAATGGCTTCAACAACCTGTTGCAATCATCAAGTACCCTCTGGCGTCTTTCTGGCCGCGAGAGGACAGAGAATGAGTTGTCAGTTCATAATATTTGGATCTTAGCGGTATATTAAGTCATTTCATAAGCAGCTAAGTTATTATTACCGTTGGAGACTGAAATTCAAATTGTTGCCTTCTCGCTCGAGCTTTACATCATTCCCACGTTTTCATGGCAGTTATATGCGCACGCGAATCTTTCAATACTGAGTGTTGTTTCTCCCGCAAGTTACTCAGCTGATATATATTAACAAATGGAAGCCCATGTGGGAGGTGTTTTTGCAACTATTGCGCTGATTAGATCATTAGTTGCGGTCTCGTTTTCTTCCCGCTTCTTCTCTTTCTATATCCGCCACTATTACAAGCGTTGAGGACATTGCCGCCTGACTCCTAACACCGGTAGCTGGCAAACCTTAAGCTCATCTAATCCACGCTAGCGGCTCGTCTAGTTTAAGCGCTAGTCGCTAAGAGCCTGAGGCCACCACGCTCTATAACAATTTCTCGAAAGCGCACAGCTCCCTTCCCTTCCTTCCATCAATCAACAACCATTGCTTGCGCCAACGATCTCACTCGAGGCTTCTTTGAGGTGCAGAAATACCGCAACACGTTTCCCGGAGGAGAGGAAGCATTCGAAAAGGAGATTGATCAGCTATTCGAATGGCCAACGCTGTCGCACAGGTTTTCCGGAGCAGCCGAGTCATGCAAGGAACAGATTTGTTACCAGGAGATCGAGAAACGGGTAGCAAAACTAATTGCTGGCGAAGATACTCGAAGTTGCAGGTAAGTGAATATTTGTATGCTTGGGATGAATTCGGGAATGAAACGACTAACTTACTGAATACTTAGACAATCTTTGATCACAGACTATTTCTTCATTATTCCAGCCTGGGAGTACTGGGGTAACTCCGCAACCTGGTACAATCGGATCTCGATCGGGCAGTGTACTTGCCTTAGCAAAGGAGGTTGACAAGAGCGAATGGTAAAGCACTCTCGTTGTCATGGATTTCAAGCTCTTTTATCAATGACCGCAGCTTTCCAGGACTGGTAGAGTCTCTCCCTGCTCGCAAGCCAATGAAGCCATTCCCTGGCGTTTGTCCATATCTTCTTCTAGCTATCGTCTATCTAACATACAGAAGAAGCGCAGTCCTTCCCGTGGCGATCATTACGGCAAGGGTGGATAGGTTTAGCAAAACTAAGGTTATTGCTTCAATTCAGTTTGCTTTTACCGAAGAAGCCAGGGCCTCCTTTCGTTCTTCCGCGTGAATGTGATAGATATGTATATTAAATATCAGAGACTATTGACTTTGTTATCGTTCATGTTCGTTTAGAACGCTGTCCAAGACGTGGCTTACATGCCGGCGTCTTGCAAGACATATCTCCAGAGGTTGATTTCAAGGGCCGATAGAGACGAAGGCTAGGAAGAGAGGTACTCACTACTCCCCTGGTGGAAGGTGTGATACCGGTGGTCGGCAAAAAGAAGATGTCCTCGCAGCGTTCGCCACTATCCACAAATCCCCTTATGCCGCAGAGCGTGGCATCAAAAAATGGAGTTGGATTATCCTCCGGTTAGCCACAAGAGTCCTGGTTAGTCAATATGAGGATTATCCCCCAAATAGCAGATTCGACCAATTCGGTGTTCATAAGGCGAATTCTCCGCCCATGCCCGAGTGGATGGATCGAAGTGGGGCCTTTCTTAACAAGAATGACTACGAAGCCTTACAGTGTATGTGCCATACTCACAGTCATTTTTAATCTCTATATCGCTAACTCATAATTGCCAAATCGCCTGCCGTCAAGGTCTTTCACCTTACAAAAATTACGATTCCACGACCAGCTTGTTCTCGTCAATTTCAAACGGATGATCGGGACAAACGCGGAGCTGCTTATAACCCAGATAACCTCGGAGATCATGTTTAATGCAGCCTTAACGTGCTACGAGAAGACGAAGACAATCAGATTTACCAGGTAAGTTATCAATTATACGTTAGTGTTGAAGCTCGAACAAGTTGACTAATTCGTCAAATGTTTAGACAACGGTTGATTACAGACTTTTTCTGCACCATTCCAGCCTGGGAGTACTGAGAAGACTTTGAGAAAGCCCAAGTACACTTGGAGGATCCGAGACAAAAATTGATCACTTATTACTACATCCCCATGTCAGCTTGGGAATCTTGGGAGGACTCCGAGCGAGACGAAAATGAGTTGGATGATTCTCGCTATGAACCAAATCATGACCACGCATATGAGGGGCCTTGGCCCGACTACCTAAGGGGGCGCGCCTGTTCTGGGTGGCCATGTATTGATGGTTCTGGGACGGTTTTTGGTTTTGGGACGGTTCTAGGACGGTGATTGGCTAACTGGCCCAAGCGCCACCAATCAGAATTGCAGCCTTCGCAGCTGCAAAGTTGGAGCTATTCCCAGTACTGACGCCGGCGGAAGGTAGGATTCGGGACTCGTAATGTCGCCTTGTGCCTGGGACCTCTGGGAATGCCTTATCACTACTACCATGTCAGATCCATCCATAAGCTCCGCTACATCCCTTTCTTTCCATAGCACCACCGCCTCAATAGTAGAATGAGGACCTGCACTAAGTATCGAAGGACCAAAGACAGCATCTATCCCGGAAGTTGTGGACGCAACAAATCATGTTCCCCGGCTTCTGGTGGTGACAACAAGGCATGAAATTTGACAGCAGTGTGTGTGGAAACAGCAGCAGGCCTTTGGCGGTAAAGAGGAAGCAAAGGGTTTGGCGACATCTGAAGATTAGGGACAGCAAACAATTTGACGCGCTAGCTCACCTCGCCTCCCATTTCGGCGCTAGCGCCAGAAGCGCAAATACTTAAGCAACCTCTTTCTCCAACGATCCTATTCCCTTTCTCTTCCTCTTTCATACTCCCCCACTCCAACTGCGCGCATCTCCCCACGCGCAGACCTTCTTCACCCTCAACTCACACTCTCACACAGTGGACTTCTGCGCACTGCAATCAATACAGCCCAAGGCTCTGCTGGTGATTGAAGCGCATACTTACCGCAGCTGCGCAAGATGTCGACCTGTTCAGATTCCTCTGGCCTGTCGGTGCCTTACACCGAGACTGACGCTGGACAAGGACAGGGTGAGTGTCATGACATCTGCCATGCTTTGTATATGCTAAACGTAACCAACCAGAGATGGTGACCGTGATCCCCAAACTCTTGGAGATGAGATTTTGTCCCCTGAGCCACCTCCTCCACCGACACCATCTCCCCCGCAGCCGCTCGACCGGGTAATGGGGTACTACGTACGGCCTGCACCTCATAGGCCAACTGTTGATGCAACTCGAGATGAGTTTTCACAGACCCGCCCCTCAGATATCCCGGGTGTGGTTGAACAAACAGACGCAGTGGTAGCATACAGTCCCACATCCGCTACCCCACCCGCCGTAGATTCTCAGACAATGCCTATGGACCTTGACATTGATGAAGAGTCGGTCATGGAGCCTCACGTCAACAAATATAGGACTTCATTCAACTTTGGAAAGGTTGGCCGGCACATGGCGAGAGGTGCTGCCACTGTCCCAACAGTCAGACGATTTGAGGAGAACAGCTTTCGGATGCTGTACCTCAACCGCTTCATGACTTGGCCAGACTATGCGTTGGTGGCTGGCTTCGGCCATTTCTATGATGTCGCCTACATGTTGCCGGAGTGGGTCAAGCTCGGAAACTACACGATCAAGGCATTCCTCACGACGAATATCCAATCAAATGCCTTTGTCCTGCCATCGTGGTACATAGTTTCCGCCTACTTGCCCATCGGCGATCTCGAACTACTCACCCAGCGATCTCTCCAGTGCGGACAAACTTTGGTGATCAAGATCAGCTTGGGCTCCAACGACACAGACAGCGACCATGAGTGGGAAGCAATCGTGATGGAAGCGCGGGAAATGGCGCACAAGGGCACTCACTTGCTGCGATGCAGGTGCAAGCAAAGGAGTGGGTACGACCTGGTCCAGCAAAGAACGGTGCTTTGGGACGACAACCGTAGAATTCCGATCACGGATATCAACAACCCCAACCCGCAGGCTTGCGTCAGCATCCAGATCATTGGGTGCGAAAATTTGGAATCAACAAGGATCCATATGAACGCAGTGAATGAACTGACCTTCCCAGGAAGGATGAGAAATGAGATCGGTTGGGCACCGAAAGACGCGGATGATGGGGGATCAAATTTCTCCCAGGATTCTGGGGGATCAATTCCATATCATCTGACTAACCACGTGCACAACGTCAAGGGTGGAGCAACAAAGCGCCATATGATGATGGGTTGTTGCGCACCGAGGATGATTGTGACAGACATGTTACATCTTGACCAGTACCCGCCCTCGTCCGATCTATACCAGGCCTTCGATCGCGTGCTTACGCCCAACCAACGTGCGAAGCTCGACTTCCTTACTCGAGTCCCTGAGTTTCTCCTTCTCTTGGTCGGAGCTGGCGGTAGCGGAAAGATCTGGGTGCTAGTCTGGCTGATGGTACGCACCGTGGCGATTGGTCACAAGGGGAGACTCGCTGCAGCCGCCAAAACTGCGAAAGACGGGCTGGCTGCAAGAGTGGCTAAGGTCATCCGCGACGTCTGGCCCTCGAGCAAGTACGCCGACGAGATACTTTGGGTGAAGCTGAACCACAGGGCCGAGGAGGTCAACGCCGTTCTTCGATTCGATCCGGCGAATCCACAAGCCTGGAGAGAAGGGCCAGTGACCCCCATTCCCACCGACCGATTCCAGCCGGACCATAGCCTCGCAGAGCATGTGCTGCGGATAGTTGGTGCCTGCCAATCTTCGAATCCAATGTACGCCACGCTCCGACAAAGGTTCGGCTCACTGCGCATCGCCCTCCTCAAGCCAATGGCCCGAAGAGACGCAAATTGGAGACCGATTTACCGCCAGAAAATCGAGGAATGTATGGCATACCTGATGGAGGAGGTTATCATGCTTGTCATTACAACATGTGCCTCTGCAAGACGAGGATTCGCGGAAAGGTTCAAGGCAGGTGTAGTGGGGGTGGACGAGGCTGGCGCTGCCACCGACGCGGATGTACTCAATGTCTGGCATGGAGAAACGGCCCTGATTCTCGCCGGAGACGCGGCACAACTCCCTCCAACCGTGATGACGATGAACACGCTTGGCCGCAACAACGAGGTCACCAACCAGTACAGCGGTCAGCTGAACAAGTCATATCTGTGCCGGCAGCTGGAGAACTCTTGGCCATATCTCAACCAAGACGTCCAAATGAGGTTCCCACCGGGCCTCGACGAGCTCGGAAACCTGACCGATTACAAGGGGAAAGAGTGCTTCGTTCCGGACGAGCCTGGCTTCCGCTTGGCGGACAATTGGCCGGACGCCGTCTCCCGGGAGGAATTTCTCCAGGACAAGTACAACTTCGACGACTTGTTGGCTGGCAAGAGAGCAATCACAAGGCCGCGGTTCATCAATATCCCGAACGGGGTGACCAACAAACTCCCCGGTAACCCGTCCAAGTACAATCTCGGAAATTTCCAGAGGATGGTGAGAATGATGCTGCACGCCAGAGAAGTGTTTGGTTGGAGACTTGCAAATATGCTCCTTTTGTGTTTGCACAAGTCTCAGGCCGACCTTTACACCAAGATCTTCGAGAACATGCGACAAACAACTGGCGAAATTCCATGCATTACAGACAACGTGCATACGGCCGATTCGTTCCAGGGACGAGAGCTTCCACATTTATTTGTGGATATGGTATTCGACAGTGTGGCCGGTCCAGGTTTTCTTGCTACTCCTGAGCGGGCAAATGTTGCCATGACAAGAATGATAACGACGTTGATAATCGTTGGTGATATTGATGGTTGCAGAAAGGATCCAACGACAGTGGTGGCAAAGAAGTTTCGGATTCTAAAGGACTGGAAACGAGTAACCACTTTCCCTGCCGATTACAGTGACCCGATCTTAGCATACGCGGTGCAACTGGGGTACTCCATGCGGAGATTACAAGTAGCAAGAAATTAGGTAGCAATCAAGTGTCTTTTGAACCATCACTCGATCGAAAATTGTTTGAATGAGTGCTTAATGCCATGCCAAGCGTAAAACAATTTCCGTCCTTTCTCCAAAACACTGGGTACTCATAACAAGTTCTTCCACTTTGTCATTGTTTGTGTTGACAGTATCTTTATTCATGTGTTCTCGAGCTGGGTGCATGGCACATGGACCTGCGAGCGACCAATTCCGCCGTGTGATCTGGCTCTAGATCCATGGGAGTCGGAGTTCGGCGAAGAACATTGGTAGTGGATACCGGATGCCAACCCAATTCGAAAGAGAATGACTATCGTAAGACAAGACTAGAAGGCAACAACTCCAAGGAACGTTACTGACTTGTGCAAAGGTCAAGGGGTGCGGCATCTTCATACGATTCCGTCGACATCGATGACAAAGGGCACTTCTGGGCACTTGGGCGGATAATTTAGGTAGCTGCTGCTTTCGCGTGTTCCATTTCATAGACGGACTTTCCATTTTGCTACAAGATGAGGCAGTTAAGGGGATCAGAATCGGAGTTTGGGATGTGGGACTTGGATATCCAGGCCCGGAGCCGGATCTGGAGTGAGAATGTGGCGTTCTTCTGTGGTTTCATGTAGATCAGACCATCGAATTCGATTTTGAAATTTGGTGAAAACGACGCAAGGGCTCACTTATCCTTGCTTGATTTACAGTTGTTGTGCTATTGATACCATCAATTAATCAAAATCATTTTCTCGTAGTTTCTCTGACCTCAAACCCAACGGCGTGAGAGATAGGAAGGGCTATCGAGAGCGCAGGGAGCGAGTCTCGCAGGCATCCCGGCACACATCAATTCAATATTCTTCGAAATCCGTCAACTGCACATATTTGTCCGCATAGGTTGGTTCCCGACCACTTTTACCTCCACTATGTCAGGCTTAACAGAAATTTTGTTTCGTTCTTCTCGAAGTCCGTCAGCTACCAAATCCTTGTCGAGACCCTCTGGATTGAAGCCTATCCCCGTCTAGCTCAGTCACCGAAGTCATCGACGCTCTTCATTCGGTTGAGCAAGTGATCAGAGACTGCCAGGATCTACCCGTCGATCGCCCAGCGCCTTTCCTCGGTCTGCTGGAGGGAGAAAATCTCCCCAGATGCGGGACAATTACAGGCATACAGATGCAAATCACCACAGCAAGCAAGACCCACGTGGTGGACATCCGAACACTCGGGCTAGCAGCCTTCGATCACTGAGGCGCACATGGACTTCAGCGATGATCCCTGGCATAAATAGTTATGAGAGGTGCAGCGCAGGATCGATCAAAAGCTGTGGAAGCTTGGAGGTTATGTGCGCACCCAAAAGCTTGAGATCACCGAGAAATTTAGTTGGAGACCAGCCATGTCACATGAAATTATCCTGATTTCTGGAGTGATTTTGTGATTCCCAGTCGATTCGATTTACCACGAATTGAAGCATTCTCGCATTTTTTTCCAGGTAGGCAATTTCGTCCAGTTTGTATTTTACATTTTTCCAGCGTTTGTATTGCGCTTTATTTAGCCAGTTTATGCCTGGTTTTTCGCCGATTTAATCCCATATGCGCTGGAAGCTGTCTATATTATGCCAATAGCTAGGCTTTTCGCCATAGTTGGTATTTGGCTGCTTATATGCTGGATTGTTTCCTACAGTGAAGTCTTTGTCGCCTTTTGCCGTCAGCATCCTTTTTTTTGCGTTTATGTAACGAGCAGAGCTTTGTCGGATAGAGATAGCATTAATTTAGAGGATTAGACAACCGGGAAATACTCACACTATCGTCGCCTTTGGTTTTGACAATTTCACCATTTGCTTTAAAGCCTCGACTTGAATATCCCAATTCCATTGATAATGTATAAGCAATATCGAAATAACATTAAAATAGCCGTACAACGCCTTCAGCTTATAATTCGGATCCAAAATATCCGTTTCAATAAATGTTGCGTGAAACCTATTTTTGTCACGAAACAACTCGACACACATTCAGACCTGACCTCTTTCTAGAGGATGTCGTTAGTTCGATGGTGAATATGTTCCTTAGAGAAGGAAACGCCCGACGCTAGAGCTCCTTATATAGATTTTAGACTCTACTCGCGCAGCCAAGTCAAGCACGTGATCAGATATGCCTGCTCCTAACCGCCACAGCTTAAACCATGACTTGGCCTCCGCCCACGTAGCACTGTAGTAGAAGGCTTAGTAAGCTAACCAGGGGAGATCTTCCGCTCCAAGCAAGAAACCTGACATATGCATCGGAATATCCAAGAGATCCCGTTTCAAGCAGTCTGCTTTGCGCTGAGAATACGTAGAATATGAAACCAGCATGGGTCTCAACATTGGCTCTCGCGCCATTCAGTCTATGAGAGGAAGCCGGGGCGAGAAGATAGATCGGCAGCAGCGACTAACATACGACGGGAGCGATCTCAAACTACAGTGGGCTCAGTCGAATCTCCAGAGCCAAAGATGAGGAAAGACTGTGAAAGAGAAGTCAAACATCCATAAAGGGGTTCGTTTTGGCGCGTCGAAATCGCACAAGAGAGTCTAGACCAAAAATATCTATTCCGGGAACTACAACACCGTGTGTCGGTGAAGAAAAAGTTCAGCTAGGGGAAGAGGTCTTTATATGCCTGCTCGGTGCTCACTCCAGCTGCCTACCTGAACGATATCGCGTGATGACACAGTCTAGGCCTCACTCCCCCTTAGCTTTCGTATCTCTTCAAGCATGACTCGAGATCGCAAGATGTCTATAAAAGCCACGAGAAAGAAGTGTTTTTTCCAACTCAGCCAAAGAATTCTCTGATACGCCTGGCAGGGGCCCCAGCTAGAAACACCATTCGACTCCGGCAAACTTCGCCTTGAGCATACTAGGGTGCCCGAAGGCCGAAACAGAAGTTCAGCCTGCTCAGGCCTAGTCCATTGTCCATCATCCAGATTTCACACCATGCCATTAATGAGTGGAGCGGAGCGGCAGCACGAAGACCGCTCGACACCAGACAAGGAGAGATGACAGCAGATACCACGAGGAATCCTGAATACTCTTCGAACATCCGAACATCCATATGAGAAAAGAACGAAAGAGAAGTGAAGCAAAATTTACCCTTGGATACACCTAGGTACGGGAGAACAGACACGAGTCCAGAGAACTCACATGTTCAGCGGCAAGAACAGCAGCTCTTCTGGAGAAGGAGAAGGAGAGGGGACGGTCAAGGTCCTTGTATACCTACCCACAGTCTCCGTCCCAAGTATTGCTCACAAGGACGTAGTTGTGCCGACACCGTGACACGTGATCAAAATTTCACCTGAGATTCACATCATAACAAGCTCAAGACCTCAATTTTCATAATCCCATGTTTCATTTCTCTCAGAGACCGACCGCGGCAAAGACCGTAATGTACAATACCCCCGCACACCCCCAAATGCTGTGTTTTGTGCAACCTAGGCAATACCCTACCAGGCTTCCCTGCCAAAAGTGCTAAAACGCCTCCAATGCATGTCTTGGTATCGCTGTTCGACCGAAAAGCCAAGGGAGAAAAACGATAAACAAATGCAATCGCTCGCTCCCAAGACCCGTTCGGTCTGTGTTTTCTCTCACTAAACGCCAAACATGGCTTCTGTATTGTTGATTCATGACAAGGGCGTCATCCTTCTCCCCCTTTCAAACCCATCTCCCCGAAGCTTGCTTCTCCGCCATATCAATATCGTATTGATAAAAGCAATCACTCACATACCATCTCTCTTACCCCAAATCAAGGAATACAAAACTCAATCCACGCCCCCAAATAATCCAACCTCTTCCCCTTCTTCTCCGCCGCCTTAAACCCCCTCTCAAACTCCTCATAATTGATCCTTGCAAAACCTCCTCTCCTCTGCGCCTCCTCATGACACCTCTCCAACTTCCATAGCCGCACAAGCTCCTCCTTCTTCGTCTTATTCTGCGGCTTGGTCACAATCTCCGTGATTTCCTGCGCAAGCTGCGCATCTCTAATTTTAGCCTCCTTATGCGCGGCGGTTTCCTTAGCCTTGGCTTCCTTTTCCCTGGCCTGGACTTGCTTGATGTACCCCTTGTAGCGGTCTGCCAGAGACAAGTGATCGACGCCGGAGGAAAGGTATTCCTCGAGATGGCGGTATTCCTCGAGTTCGGCGGCGGATGGGGGCGGAGGCTGGGAGTAGTCGGTGTTGGGGTCGAATTGGTTGGGCATGATGGGGTGAAATCGGGGGAGCGTGCGGTTACTGTTGGGGCTGAACAATAGGTTAAGCGTGGGGACGGTGTTGGGGAGTGATTGGGGGAGGGCGGGCTCGGTGTTGGGGCGGAATTGAGGGAGGGTGGGGTCGCGGTAGACTTCTTCTCTATCAACAGCGGAGGCCAATGTTTCCACTAGATCTCCATGCGGGAAGTAGGCATTGGCTAGGACGTCCTCGTTTTCGTCAGTCTCGTTCTCGGCGGGGAGATCGACGCCTTCCACTGAGTATCCGGATTGAGCTAGCAACTCGTTCACGGAGCGCTGGCGGAGATCTTCAATGTCGACTTCGATCACTCCCATGTCTTCCGAACCCATGCTCGCTTGCAGTTTCCTGACATCGCTGGAGAGCAGATTGATCTGGCGCCTTAGCAGCTGTTCGCTGCGTGGAAAATTCTCCATATTCATGGTCGCTTTGCAGTATGACTGGAAAACCTTGCTTTTGAGGTACTTCTCGTTTTCGGCGATCTCGTTCTGGCTGATCATCCACTGGATTGCGAGGTCTTCGCGCTCCTTGAATAATAGATCGAGCATCCCGTTGAGGGACTGCTGCACGGAGTGGTACAATATCTCCTTGCCGGCATCTCTTTCAGCATCGGGGATGTCCATCCCTCCCCATCGCTCGGGGACACTTCTAGAAGACGTCGAAACATTGGAACGGGTCTCGAAGTCATCAGTGTCTTCGGCGAACCTGACCTTCGATGACGAGCGGGAGCGAGCCTGAGAGCGTGGAGACATGGGAGCAGGCGGAGTATCTTTGTTAGCTTTGGCTACCTTTCCGTTCAGCTGAGGTACATCTTCCTTTTCGTCCCAGTCCGGAGGTGGAGTCAGGCCTTCCTCTTCGTCCGTATAGAATTGTCTACGCTGCCACCGCTTGTGTAATTCGGCAGATACGCTTTGCTGAAGACCTTTCGACTGGCTCTGCGCACGTCGAGCCAAGGCATGCTCGTAAATAAGACGGCGCTTGTCTTTCGGTACCTCTGATACAGTGACGCCCTGTCCACAAACTGCTATTACATCTTCGTGAATTACCTCGGTAGGGACCCTCCAATTACCATCTGCATCCTCATGTCCAAAGTTTGCAGCTGCGATAGAACGCAACTCTTCAGGGAGCGGTGGATGGCGGGCCGAAGAAGAAAGGATACTCTCAAAGTTTTCTCTGATGCGATCCTCCACGGGTGGTGGGTTTGCCACCGCGGCGTAGTACGCATCACCCAGGGTGGTGGGATGCGTGGACTTCCATTCTTTCGAAAAGATGTCTATCAGCACCTCTTTCTTGGTGCCTTGGTCGTTAATGTTATCAGAGACCACGCCCCGTCCATCAGAAACTTGCCAGTCTCCATTTTCGTCCCTAGTTTTGCCCAGGCCTGAACGCACTCCTGCCTGAGGTGGAAATATTCCGTCTCGCCCGAAAGCACTACTTAGTGGCTGGCGTCCTGTCACAAGTTCTCCTACCTCGGAAACGGGCAGAAACTGATCGTCCTGACCTTGCAGAACATCCCTTTCGATTTCTTTACACAGAACGTAGTATGCCCGAAACATGCGAAGGAAGTCCTTCCTTTCCACGTATCCATCGCCATCAATGTCGTAGCCCTCAAAGACGTGCCGAAGTTTGTGTTTCTGTCTACGATATGATAGGCCATGGAGGAACTCGGCGAAACCAATCAAACCATCGCCATTAGCATCATAGAAGGCGAACATGCGGTCATGTATGAGATTTGGCACAACGTGACGAGCTCCACCGCAAGGTACTAATATCTTATTGAAAGTAGGACGATCGATAGCGAGACAGAGGTCGTCGGGGTCATCAGGCCATTGGGTGTTAGCCATATAGGTGAATTGCTCCCAGTAGGCCTCGACCTCCGGGCGTTCGAAGGACGTCTCTTCAGTCAATCTCGAGATGAGAGTTCGAGACAAAGTCCTTGGATGGGGATCTGGGTCACCGGAGTAGCAGACTGGCTGAGCTTCCCTGGGGCCCCGGAATTGGACAGGCACCTTGATTTTGTAGAAGATATGGGTTGGCTTATGTGCGTCGCCTGGGGCTTCACAAGCTTCGCATAAGTCATAGTCGGGACAATTCGCACAGCGCCACCGAATGCCACGCAACGGATTGACCCCACAGCTATTGCAACTGACCCCACGATGAATGTAGGAAGTCTTGCGGGCCGCATCTTCTGAGGTGCGATAGAGCAGTTGCAGCATATTCTGGCCATTCCGTTGCATCGAAAACGGCTCACTGTCAGCCTCTGCGGCCGCAAAATGTTGTGAGGCAAAAGGGTCGTCCCACTCGGCACCATTAGTCTCGAGCGGTGTCGGTGGAGTAGCTGGGAGAGTACGGTCGTCGTGGGGGAAATGATCCCCATCGGCCTCCTCGTGGTCCAGCGGATGTATCGATCGGAGTGCTTCAGCCTGTGTCATGGGCTCCCCGTCATCTGCGCCATCACCTCCAGTACGCGGCTGTTCGTCATTTACGACAGTGGCATGAGAACCGCTGGAACGGTGATCGCGGCGGCGGTGGACGGCATTGCTACGGCGTAGTGCGCGCGCGGGATCGACGGGACCGGACTGCTCCTGATGTCTCTGGTAGGTCTCGCGCAGATAGTAGGCGCCGTAGGCGGCGGCGATGGCGGTGATGAAGGCGACGGCAGCCTTGGACCGCGAGACGGACATCTGGCCTACCGACGACGAGTCCCCCATTGCGGGCGGTTTCGGCGCGAAAGATGCGTAAGAGACAGGCCTAACAGTCGCATGGCAGCTCGAGCTGTACGGCTATTGTGAGAAGCTCGGCGGCATATGGGATGGCATCCAGCAGCACTTTACGCCTTGTCTGGGAGAGATGTTGAGTCTTTCAAGATCATTATTCTATGAGATGATGAGACGCGGCTGCCACCACAGCAGACGGCAGCCGCCACTCTGCGCTAGGCCACCGCCTTCCCCTTTGCGTTAGATCCGTTGTGGCCAAATTGACTTTCGATGTGACCATCAAGTCCCTGCTCGCCATCAACTCCTTCTCTTTACTTCGCCCACACGTGTTTGTCCACATCACGAAGTCGCACAGTGACACGAGGGCCAGCGGCGCCTGCTGTGCCGAATGATGCGAGTAGCTGATCCAAGAACCCTTCAATTCCCTGGTATTCGTCTGACAGGTGCCGCTTGGCCCCGCAACCAGACTTGATCATTGCCCGGAAGCTGCTTCCAAGCCATTATGCAGCCCGAGAATATTTACAGTAAGTGGGAATCTTTTAAGTGAGTAGGAATGGTTTGAGTAACTAGGAATGTTCTGAACATCTAATGAGATTATGAGGGACCATATTCCCAAAATTTAAATATCTCGAGTGTTTGAGATACCCCTTAGTCTTGGCTGAGTACACGAGCATTGTCACCACAAGTCAGTCCAAGTCTTTACTCTTTCGACGCCTACTTCTGCGGACTTGCGGGGCGGTACATGTAGTCCGTTTTGCTGGCGCCCGCTTCGTCGAGGCCCTTATCTTGGGCGCTGTCCGTCTCTCTGGGGCAGCCTGTCTTGCTGGCGGAGGCACAAGGATCGTATCGTCAATGGCTTGCTCATCGACTCGAGCACCAGCAACTGGGCCGGAGTTGTGCGCTGGATTGCTTGCATCTGAAAACTCAGCCGTCATCTCTTCGTCCGCTCCACCGTTGCCCATCATTCGAGCTCGCTCGTTTGCTCGCTCGATTGCGCCACTCCTCTGCTCCTCTGCCCAGTCCCGCAGGTTTCGAAATGCTGCGAGCCCTTCGCGGAAAGTCCGTGGGTTGCCGGCCATTGCATACGCATCGATTCGATGCATATAATACTCAATTCTGCCCTCAGGACCCCTGGGTTGAGCGGCGTGAATTGAGTACAGGCTGAGCGTGCCGCCGGTGTATATTGACGTGATGGTGTGGGCCTTATTGTCGACGATTAGCTGGCCTTGCTTCCATGATTCCAGATACACCTGGCCTCTTTCTCCCAGCGAGCCATCATAAGAAGCCTGTCGTTCAGCCACTTCAAGCGCGCCGCCTGGACCCTTCGCCGCCAGAAAGAAATTCGGTGCGATAGGCAAGTCATCTTGCGTTGAAGGTATGATGAATTTGCTGAGGTCGTCTCGGACTCGTCGGTCGAGCTCCTCAGGAGGACTCCCGTAGTAGAGGTCAGGGTTTCCTGGTGTGAGATTGTACTGGGTCAAAGGACAGAGATTCCCGAATTGAAGTTTTCCCGGGGGAAACGTGCCATTTTTGACTTCGCCCTCAATATGAGGAAGCACATACTTGGTGACTTGTTCTTCCTTCTTCGCCAATGAATCGGCCTGTTCAAATTGATCGAACGCGCTGTCCGAAAACCGCGAGGGGGAAAGCGATTCTGGAGACTGCCT
The DNA here is from genome assembly GCA_037179335.1 of Cyclaneusma minus. NCBI lineage: Eukaryota > Fungi > Ascomycota > Leotiomycetes > Marthamycetales > Marthamycetaceae > Cyclaneusma > Cyclaneusma minus. The sequence continues at coordinate 71,543 of JAKZHN010000049.1, read as the reverse complement.
TGCCCTCTCAGCGAGGTCATCCCAGTTGCTTGGTTTCGGCGGAGCGCGACCATTCCGGAAACGGTACCGGTGTGCTAGCACACCACCATCGATAAGAATCTGTTGGAAATTTCGGTCGTAAGGCGACGAGTTTTTGGTGTTTGTGGTAGTCTTTGATAGGTTTGTAGCACTTTTAGTTACCGAAGTTGGCTCACGGCGAGCATTCTGACGGCCGATGCTGGACTCGCTTAAGCTCAGCATCCTGCTTTGACACGGTTCTGGGTACTAAGACATTGTGAGATTCCAGAACATATAGCAGAGTAGCATAAAAAGCCATATACGTACGCCTTTGAGATCGGATAAGTCAGGACCTCCGCGTTTGGCCAGTACCCTGACCTGAGCAAGGAAGTTCCGCGTGACCGGCCGGCGAATGTGGGAAGATGGCAATTGCTGGCTGGGCTGGCTGGCTTCCCCGTTTCTTCTATCCAATTCCTTCAGAGCACTTCTGGTCAGCCAGATCGTGGAGAGATTATCCCAGTATTCTGGCGGCTGTGGTTGAAACACGGGACTTTCGTTGCACTTCTGTCTTTTGGAATTGGACCTCTCGGGAAGCAGATCTTCGCCCGTACGCGGGTGTTTGCATGATTCGAACATGGGGATCCGAGTGGACTGTCGAGGGGCTTTCTATAGTTTCTGGACAGCCGAGAGACGGCATCTAACGCGTTTCCGTGATGTTGGGAAAATGCAGAGAGTGGCATGACTGGCGAATTGATGTCCAGAAATGCGAAGGATGAAGAGGCCAGGCCAGTTTCACGGCCCAGCGCTTAGGTACCGTGACGTCGCGATTGAGTGTTACACGTAATTGCGAGCGCGCCACATCGATATTAAGATATATTAGGGTATATGCCCCGCTTTGAAGTGGGGGTGTTGCTATATGTGGTAACTCGTCGACACCAGGCGACCACATAGAGTCGCTTGAATTAGAACTTGTTATAAGGATGCCGACTCCTGGTTGGTCAAACAAGCGCCGAATGCTACTAAGCGCTGACTACCTAAGCAAGAAAACATTTCGCGGAGAGATTTCTCGGCGGGCCCCAGATCCCTCTCTTTTCCACACAATCGTTTCACTTCTGCAAACAATTCCCAAACCTCTCGTGAACTTCCCTATAAGTTGCAAAATGGCACATGGACACCGTGTGGCTGTGCATCTTCGTCGCACTCTACATCTTCGGCGAAGAGGCACAGCACGTCTGCGGCGTAACACAATCCTCGCTATTTTCTGCTTCATAGGTCGATCTTCGCCTTTGCGCTTTCGCTCAGAAACGCTCTGTTCGAATTTGTGGTGCAATTGAAGACTCTGACGAAGCACTCCGAGAGCGGATTGCTGGTGTGCCTTGAAGACGATGCTGCGAGATTAACGATCGACATTATGGGCCATGTCGTCCTAGATCACGATCTCAACTCCCAAACTACGGAAAATGCTCTTGTGACAGCTTTTAGAAACTCCGTCAGCGTCGCCCCAAGAACTGACAACAAACCCCTTCGCAAATATCAACCCCCTGTTGCCATACCGGAGATGGAAATATGGAAGGCAGATGGACGACTATCTGGAGAAAGTGCTTGATGACCGCTTTACCCAGCATTTTTCCATGCCCGTGAAGGAGGGCCACCGGAAGCCCGCCATCGACCTTGCCCTAGACGAATACCTTCACCAGAAATCCGGACCTGATGACCCCCGGCCACAGAGTCTCGACAAAGAATTCAAGCTAGACGCCATTGACCAACTGAAAACCTTCCTCTTTGCCGGCCACGACACAAGTTCTTCAACTATTTGTTACATCTACTACCTTCTCCATTACCACCCCGAGGCACTCGCAAAAGTCAGACAGGAACACGATGAGATCTCGGGAACTGATCTTTCTACGACTGCAGCTAAGCTGAAAGACGATCCCTACGTGGTGAATAAACTGCACTATACTAATGCCGTTATCAAAGAGACGCTTCGACTGTTTTCTCCCGCGAGCACTGTACGTACGGGAGATGGTCGGGAGATGATTTACGAGGGAAAGTCTTGCCCCACCGAAGGCCTCGTCCTTCCATCAACCTTTATCCCATCCTCATTTCCCATTTATACAACCAAAGGAAAGCCACAAGTACTGACTTCACCCCAGACCTGATGATCTGGATAATCTCCCAAGCCATCCACCGCCGCGCCTCCCTCTTCCCCGAACCAGACTCCTTCATCCCCGAACGCTTCCTCTCCTCCCCTAACAATTTCCAACACGTACCGAAGGACGCATGGCAACCGTTTGAAAAGGGACCACGAGCTTGTATTGGACAGGAATAGGCGACGCTTGAGATGCGAATCATTCTGACCTTACTATTAGGGAGTTTGATGTCAAGCCGGAGTATGAGGAGTTTGATCGGGGATACGCTAGGTGGGAAGAGGGGTACTTGGGGTGAATTTTCCTTGGGGATACTGGGGACTTGGGAGTGTGGTGCTAACGGATGCAGGGTATCGGGCTTATCAGACGCTGGCGGCGCCGGCAAAGCCCATTCATAACATGCCGGTGAGGGTGACGAGGAGAGCGGTTGTGTGAAGGGCGGTGGTGTGAAGGGCGGTGTGATAGGTGACACTTTGTGGTTTCGAGTGCGGGACGACGTCCAGGAGTCTCCGATTCAGCCCCTACCTACGTCTGCGGAGGTACAGCCGCCGAGCGCTACTTGAGGGATTGAAGAAACCCCAAACCGGTCGTCTCATCACGTCTCATCACGTGACTTCCAAGTCCAAAAAACATGGGCCAAATACTTTCTTCGATTCATCGTCAAAGCAATTGATGGAGCAACAACAATTCTAGGAGATTTCGTTCGCAGTTTGTAACTTCTACCGTCGGAAAGTCTCCGTCATCTGGCGCTGACTTTGCCATGACTTGAAGTCAGAGGTCCGAGGACCTGCACGCACGAGACGACATCTGCAATCAAGTATGCACAACCAGAGTGGGTACAATACAATTATCCAAGCGCTATTATGTCAATCTAGTCTAGCCCTACGAGTTTATGATCAAGCTTATCCCCGCATATAGGTGTTGTCTGGGGACATCTCGTCGCACGGACGACTGCGACGGACTTGAAGCTTTGCATGTTCCACGTCTCGCCTCAACCACCCCTGTCTGCGACGCTCCTCCAACAAGAGACCGAGCAACCACCAAAAGTCCACCTGGTATCTCAATGTTGCATTTGTTCATTTTTTCTGATTTTCCCGACTCAATGCGTCGAAATGCCTCGCGACTAACTGCTAGATGTTGTCTGAAGCTTCTCGGGCGTCAAGAAGCTCTTCTTTCTACCTCGCGGTAGCTCACGGACTTCTGGATGGAGAATTGCTCAACCGCACCAGATTTGGGTTTTTCTTGGATTTTGATATTCGAAAATATTATGCGGGGTAGCGCCGGATGCTAACATGCTTAGCACATTGCAAGTTGCAACCCCTACAGCAGGTAAGCTTAAACAGTTGGCCCACTTGGTCCCACTGAGGCTCTCTCACTCCCTGTTTCCAAAGCCCGACAGGCGACCACCTCAACCCATCTGTCCGACCATAAGATGTGACATATCAAGGTCTCATCTTCGCCGGGGCTGGCTATTCCTACTCACAACCTCACACAGACACCGGATGACAGGTGCTTCTTACATGTTTGGGCAAAGCTGGGATGAACCACAGACGCCCAGATCGCCAATCCTTCATCTTTAGCCATTTGTACTGTCACGTATGATCTCCATTGCAGGGGATTAGGGGAACATCGACCTCCACGCGTTCTGTACCGTGCCACAACACCGTGTATCATGGTGTCTTCGGGTCATGAAGACGGTCCTCGGCCAGAGAGGTATAAGTTGACTGCCTCTCCTTACTCATTCTTGACTTTTTCTCATCATCAGCTTCTCAGTTCGTTCCTTTGGCAATCACTTCCATTCTTTCGGTTCTGCGAACCTGCTACATTCTTTACACTCCTTATTGCCTTCATTTCTCTCGGCCGGTCCAATCTTTTCACCACGTCTAATCCAAGTCTTGTGATTGTCAAGAGAAACGACGAGAAACTTTGTCATTATCAAAGAACCATGTATTCCAAGGCAACTCTTGTTTCGCTGCTTGCAGCTGTTGCTGAAGCCCGGTATGCTGATACCCCTCCGTCTTAGGATTGTTCCTAATCACTCGGAATATTCCCAATTACTGGGAATATTTTCAATTACTTAGACGTTTCCTAATCACTTGAGATACTCCTAATGACTTGGAATATTCCTAATCATCTAGACTTTTCGTAGTTGTTTGGGAGACCTTTGCTGACTTGTGATAGATTCGGCCAAGAGCAAGTCCCCATCGCCGCCATCAACGCGCTGACAGCCGGTTCTCCTGGAGCAGCCGCTACCTTGGCCGGAAGCGCCGTCTCTACTCTCCTCGCAGCAGCAAACCCCTGCGCAAAGGTACACAATTTACCCTCGATCCCATATTCCCTCTCACTCCCCCCTCTCCCCTTCCTCATTCCGCAATATATGTATTAACACAACCACAGCTCCAAAAAGCCGACGACATCATCACCCAACTCGGCACAGGCGCCGACGTTATCGCCGCAGCACGCGGTCTCGTCGCAGCAGAACAAAACTTCAACCCCTTCGTAGTCTCCATCCCCGCCATCTGCTCCGACGCCTCTCTTCCCGTCTCTGAACAACTGCGTGGCGTTATCCCGCTCGTGGATCCCTCTGTCGGTGGAGCTGATGCTGAAAACACGGCGTCCAAATCGAGTCTTACTACGCCTTTTGATGCTACTGGTTTGAGCGTTGCGCAGATTATGGTTGCGCAGGGTTTTTCGAACTTTACTACTGAGGCGCTGGATGGGACGAAGGGGACTGCTGCTGACTTGAGCGGAAGCACGAGTGCCGGAACTGCTGCTACGTCGTCTGCCGCTGCTGTCGTGGCTTCGAGCAGCGCCGCTTCTTCTGCCAGCGCTGTGGCTACCACCTTCGCAACCGTCGTCTCCTCAGCCAGCACCGCCGCAGCCACTTCCTCCTCCAGCACCTCCTCCGTCCAACAGTCTAGCATCTCCGGCCTAGACTTCGGCCTCTGCGTCCCCACCATGAAATTCGAAGCCGGTCTCGACGGCCGTTCCGACACCGAATTCACCTTCCAAGCCATCGACCCCTTGGTCAACAAAGGACAAGAAGAAGCTTTGAACCCGAACATTATTACGAACAGGATTTGCGACCAGTTGACTAATGTTTGTAATGCGAATGATGCGGCGATCCAGGCTTGTGATAGTGCACAGAGTACCATTGAGGCGTTGGGGACGAAGGATGTTACGACGGCGGAGAAGTGGAATAGTTTGTTGGGGTTTGAGGGGGTTAGTACGAATCCGGATAATGCGCCGCAGGCGGGGTTGGTTGGTCATTCTTAGATGAGGCTTGTGGGGTGTGAGCGGAGTTTGGGGAGTGAAAGGGGAAGGGAGCCTTGGGTGATGAAGAGGGGGATGCGGGTTTGGATACGTAGCTAGGATGTATGAACCAATTTGATGCGATCATGAATTCTACCTAGTCACTTGGAGTATTTCCAATTACTTGGAATATGCCCAGTTGATTGGAATATCCAGAGTTACTTGGAATATCCCCAATTAACTGGAATATTTGCAACTACCAGTTGGAATATCCAGAGTTGTCTGGAATATTCAGAACTACCTGAAATGCTTGAAGTATTCAAAATTATCCATATTTTCTAAGCCGTACACAGGTTACTTTGGCCCCATGTAATTCCTGTGAGTATCAGTCAGGGAATAGAGCAGTATACCTAAGCTTAGCTTGTCTCGGATTTCAAAGCTTCGGTCGGGATTTAACTCGCCCCTTGATTTTAAAATATACCTGTAAATATGTTGAGGCACCTGGAAGGTTCAGCTGCGTCGAGCTGTGATGACCAGGAAGAAATAAGGGTCCACTGATGGAAGAGTAATGCATGCGGCTTCGAGATTCTGCAGGTAGACAGATGCTATCATTTAGCTATGTACAGCATCATCAAATAAAGTACTGGTTCACACTGCTAGAATAGCTTTCTACACACGGCCATGCAAAAGCAGGAAAACGAGCTTTGCAGCCGTTGTTCGGAAAGTTTCATTGGGGAAGAATGAAAGGTGGTAGGGTCCAGACAAGTGCCCGGCTCGGACGGACTTTCTGTTGACCGCGTAACATGAATTTTGCGTAGTTGGTTTTGAACTTCTTTCTTGGGGGCGGGAGTTTGGTAGAATGGAGTCGCTACGCTACTCCTGCTTCCCGGCCATTTCACTGAGATTGGTTACTGAAGAGAGAAATCCAGGGGCTCACATCTAGGTGCTCACATCTAGGTGCTTTTGTACCTAGTTGTAGGCCGTACAGGGTCACAGCTCACTCACGGGGCTCGCCAGGCCTACAGTTTCCACACCTCCGGTCGGGAGGCTCAAATGAGATTCTTGATACTGAAAGAGATTGGTTTATAAGAAAATATGCGAAGATGCGTCGTCAGTGCGAAAACATGCCTGCTTCCCAAACCATTTGACAAAGGAACGTTACTCCCAACTCGCCCCCACATCCAAACTTGAGCTTCAAGTCGAAAGCAATATCTTCCCCAAATTCCCCCGCATCAAACAAGAACAAACCTCTCAATCCGCTATTTGTAGCTCTCTGATTCCAAGGCCTCGCCATCCATCAGTCCGTGGATGTAGCATTCTCCGATGAACTGGTACTTTCCTTCCCCTCGCTCTCTTATGACATAGAGCACCTGGCCGCCGAAGAAGAAGCAAATTTTATCACCGACCTCTGCAGTCTATGGTGCAAGACCCATGCGGCAATCTTTCGTCCAGACCAACCTACGGTATGCAGTAGCATTGGTGACGGCTAAGTGTATGTAAGCGCCGCGGGATTCCCCCGCTGCTTTTCCAACGAAGTACTCAAAGAGGACTCCAAGATCGCATACACCATGGCGTGTTGTCGTCTTTCCATTCTCAGACACGTCAGCTACGAGTGTGTGCAAGAATGCTTGCTCCCGAGTTTCAGTTATCGAATACGGAGCTTCTGGGTCTGAAGGTGCCCATGAACCGTATAGATTTAGAAACATCACTCCCGCAGTAAGCGTCGTTTCGAAGATTTCCTGACTTCGTGGCAAAGCCAGCGTGATTTGGTCTATCACCAAACCGCCCAATTGGAGTTCCTGGTCGAGAATGAAGCCTTCGAAAGAGGTAGCCTGACTAGCGCTGTAGACTTCGCCCGAAATCGTATCCTTGGAAGTATTAGTGATAGACGAACGCTCAAATTGAACTTTATGAAGTGGTGTTATGTGATGATCAATTTGCCAATCAGGGACCCAGGAAGGTAAAGTATTGAATGCTTCGGTATCTTTAACTCGATCGTTGCAAGGACTAGTAACGTAGCCTAGGAAATCGAGCTTGTGCTGCGGACCATGATGTGATATACAATATCGAACCAAACTTAGGTATACGTCTTCAAATGACTGCGTGTAGTCAGGTAAGAACTCGGGTGTATGTGTGTCAGACGCGAGACTGGTAACGGCATAGATTCTGTCACGAGGATCCGTCGCTTCCTGAGATCGAAGTAGATTGCAAAGGCCCAAGACTTTTAATCCTGCTTTTCTCGGAAAATCATATCCAAGCCCGAGCAGACGCTTCACCGGTACCACGCTGGTAGGATCAGTAGGCATTGGGAGCCGCCTTCCAACTTCTTCCAAAAGAAGCCAACTCGGATGAAAGAACTGCAAGTCGATTGTCTGGTCACCGCAGCAGATGACTTGAGAGTGGAGACAGCTCGCTGCAAATTCTTGGACGATCCACGCCCGTCGGAACCACGGGCGACGCAGCAGGTTTGCCACACCATGCCAAGCTCTGAAGCAGTCCGAGCCGCGAAGTCCATAGAATATTGGATCTCGAGAAACGACTCTTGTCGCGAGACTCGTCATAACAGCATATGAAGGTCTTCCATCTTGAGGCAAATGGAGGAGGAAATGGCGGTAGACCTCGACAGCTTTGTCTATGGCGAGATCGCTGTCGTCTGCGGCTTCTCCGAGCCAGATAAATACAATCGACGCTCTCTCGTAGATGAGTTTCATGAAGAGGACCTGCTTACTCCGCTCTTCCAGATCCTCTTGGTTAATACAGATGGCGTCAATCCAGAGATAAAATCCCCTTTTGACTGTCCTCAGCTTTTTTGTCTGTAAGAAAGCGAACAGGTTCTTTCCGACCGGAAGCCACGCATCGTTGATCGATATAGAGTCGTGTTTCTCGCTACCTCCCCAGGCGTAAGACAGGGCATTGTATCTAGGAGGAGAATCAACCTTGAAATGCCTTAGGTCGAACTTTGGTGCTTCACCGGGTCGGAAAATTCCGCCAGGTCGGACCCATAGCAGTCGGAATTCTTTGTCGCCAATGGACTCGTACTTCAAGTATGAGGCAGACTTGTTTGTGATTCCGGAGGCTCAAGGTTCAAGTTTGAGAGCTCGCAGATACTAGGGGTCGAGATACAGGGTCCGCCTTTAGGCTCGCCTGGTTCAGGGTCCGAGGCACCGGTAGGAGTGAGTGACATCGCTATGGATGTTATGGTTTATTCTGATGACCGTCTGATTGCACAGGATAGATGGAATGACTATAGCCACTTGTTAGTTGGTCAAACTAGGGCTAGAACGATGATGAGACTGTACTCGAATATTCTGGGCCTCTCAGTTTGCAGGAAGCTCTTGGACGAAAGCAATTCCTTGTATCGAACAATGAGGTATGACTTGATCACCCAGTGCTCGCGGAGAGCAGCAGTCTGAGTATAGAATCGCGGTTCGTTCTAAGACTACTGGGGGCCGGGGTTCAAGATAATGATAATGCATCCTTGTGACTGTGTTGCAAGTCTGAGGTAAGAGGCGTTCTCACGCGTTCTGTGTATAGTAGGTAGGTAATCGGAGCTATCCGCACGTCACACACGGCACAGTCACACAGGTTCCAACTGAACGCGTCTTTTAGTTTCGTCGGATCTATTTTCGTGTCTTCAATGATACATTCTTTCCCGTTCAGCTATGATTTGTCTGTCCGCTGTCTCCTACTTAGCGCTCCCTGCATGATCGCCCCCCCACCCCCACTTCTCTCCAGAAAGCATGCTACGATGCACTACAGCAGAACGTCGACGCAGCTCACAGCTTCCCAAGCACAAATGCCATCTCGAGAAGGATTTTGGCAAGTGTCTCTAATCTAGAGGCACTCAGCTAGCGACTGCGCAGAACTTCCGTCGTTGGCTTGCACGCCATTTGACGAAGGAGGAACAGGAACTATATTCCATCATATTTGTCAGCTTCATGATCATCGTCTTGTCTCTAAAATGAGGTTGGGATCAATATGACTTACCTCGTCTCGGGCGAAGAAATCTACCCAGATCCAATTCAACACATTTGGTGATGCTGTCGTCGATGATTTGCATGCATTCTTCAACTGTGTCAGCGGCCTTGACATCACAGTAATGCAGCAGCTGGCCGAGCTTGACGTCTCCAGTCATGGTCCTGCACATTTCCGCACATCTGATCCATTCATTCAGTCCTAGGACTTGAATGAACGCCGGATTTGGTGCTCTGTCAACGTCGCGAGCATTCAACTTGAAGTTAGGCTTCAAGTTCTTCTGCACCTCGGGGTTGGATAGGATCTTTGACAAGTTCTGCTCGGTCGCTTGTCGGATGAGCTCGTGTGCTTCGGAATAGCTTAGAGGGTCGATGTTCTGGCCTTGACCTTCGTAGTACTGCAGCATGTCTTTGAAGGAGACTTCAGCCAGAATCTCGCACTTCTTATCCAGAAAGGCGAGTCGGGCTTGGCCAAATTCGCTCTTCGGGCTCTTCGATTTTCTATGCGTATGGATGACTGGCAGGTTCATGACCGACTCGTTAGCAGTGTTACCGTTGGAGGGTTGACCAGATTCTGCCTGCAAGTTCTCACCTGGGAAAGCCTTGAACTGATCTTTGATGGCTAGCTCCCATAGCTCACGGTATTTCGAAAAGGGGCAGTTGTAGGGAGTAACATCGTAAGGTTTGCCGTAATAAAGAATCACCGTGAAAGACAGCATGCCATGCTTCTTTTCCATAGCTCCACAGAATTCATGTACTTCGAGTGTCTCCCTCATCTTCTTTGCTCTCACTTCTGGTTCATCGACGGGTGGGTAGTACTTGTCAAGGTACTCTCGTTCTTTGGCCATGACTTTGGTTCCGAAGCACCAGATGCTGCAGTGTCCGGGTACTGGGTCGGGAAACAAGTCGGCATGGTGGGCTTTGATATTTTCCACTTCACGGCGGCCTATCTCGATCAGCTTGTGAAAATCCTCGACTGTCACCACAGCACCTCGAGGAGCATACTCCTCATTGTAGTAGTGCAACAGGCTGTTGAATGGGACTCCCACGTGATTCCGCGAGTCAATGTCGATCGCTACAATCTGGGTCTTGTCGATCAGAGTCCTGGGAAGCAGGGAAGGTCGGATGCTGGTGAAGGCCATTGTCGATTTTGCCACTGAAAAAGGGCCTCTAGTGTGGCAGAGAAGTTTGAGACAGTGCAGGTGGAAAGAGTCTGGAGTGGGATGAAAGACACCTTAATGCAGGACAGATGGTTGGTGGGAGAGCTGATGTTTGTTGTCTGCGTGCTGACGACCTCAGGGCTCGCCCTAGTCCACCTCGTCCGGTCCAGTAGTCAGACTAGGACTGGGGGTCCGGTCCATATCTTCAACTGGGGCTGGAGTGGGGGATGCCGGAGGAGGGGCCTGGGGATTCCAGACTATCCGTGATTTCCGTGAAGTTTTCGGGTTTGGATGGTTCTCTCACTATGTAGGAGATATAAGCTTCTCAGTCACATTATATCCTCATAATATTCTTAGAAGAATGACGTCTTCAAAGTATGATCTCCTACACGTGATCATGACGCAATAAAAGGTGATATGATATGAAGAGTACGTTGTGGCTGCCTAATGAGCTGGTCCTGCTGTCGTTCCTTCCCTTTGCATTAAGTCGAAGCTCCAGGCATTCGCCACACATATAAGGCGGACCTCGTACAGAGTCATTCTCTCTTCTCACCTCAGCAAAATTTGAGAAGCGCAAGTTGAATATTTTCACAGTCATGAAAGAGCTCATGGAATTTGTCACCACGGAACATCCACTGTAGTTCTGCTTCCACCAAAGACGCACCCCGCAAAGACATGTTAATAGTCTCCAAAGCATCCCGAACAAGGGGGGTTGCTCCATGAACCCTCACCGCAGACTGACAAGGTTCATTGACAAAAGTACGACACTCTGTCGTCTTGATCACGTTCATTGTTCATCCTAACAGACACGGCCAATGCCCATGAGTTTCGTAGACAAGCGGCACTTCTTTGTATCTCCTTTGTGACAATCATCCTGGGGCATATCACTCCATACATGTACATTTGAAACACGTTTTCACATGATGGATGTTCTGATGCTGATGAGCAATGTTCATGTTAGTACCGAGACAATGAACATGAGCAAACGGAGAAGAGTCAGCGTTGATACTGAGTAGCCAGTCACATCGAATACACAAACACGGTTCTAAAGCCTGATAGAAGACACATTTTCATTGATCTTGACATTACTATCAGCCCCCTCTCCCATTCCTCACTCCGTCCTCTGCTTTTTGGTCGGAGGCTCAGCAGTAGGTGGGCTTGGTGCCTCGAAAACCAGCCGTCCCTTGTCCCAGTTACTATCGTTCGAGTCTTTGGTATCCGAGCCCGAGCTCAGGTCCGGCTGGTCGTGAGCCGGGCCGTGAAGAGCATCCTCTCAGAGAGTTTCGGGCTCAGGCCCAGGATGCTGGGTCACACAAGGGTCGTAAGCGTCCAGATCCGGTTCTGAGCCCTCCACAAATGGGAACTCCTGGTTCTCTTCCTCTGCCCTCACCACGTCCGGATGCCATGGGTCATTGGGTTTGGGAGGAAGTTTACCCAGCTTCCGGTAAGCGTAGTTACGAACCGGCTGATGGTTGGTGTATAGCAGAAAGGTGCGATAGCCTTTCCAGTCCGACACGGAATGCTCCATCTACCATGTTGTCAGCTGATATCGATGTTGTTCGGCAGCACGCGAGACTTACATTCCATAGTGAACAACACATTGGTGTCGTTGTCTACAAGACCTAAGACCTCGGACGGGTCGAACTAAATAGCCCAAAGATCACCCTGACAGAAGAGTGATCCCAGGTCAGACGAAGCTTCCGGAACGACCATAAATATCTAAATCTTCCTCGGCCCGCGGTACCGGTATGGTCGGAATGCGCTTATGGGAGCTCCACCATATTTTTAGGCCATGGTCGCTCTATCTATCTCTGGTTACGAGGGAGTGTAGTAAGACGAAGTTACGACATTCGTGAATCTCTGTGTCTACTTGTGTTCCAATTGAGTAAATTCCGAGTCATTTTGTTCTACATGACCTCGAGGTTATTTTAGGAAAGAAAAGTATGTTGATCGACTTATATGGGGACTGAGGTATGGTGGATATACTGGGAGCTATTTCTTCTTTCGGGAAAGAAGATAGGCTTGAGAGTTCGGAGGGTTTCCTGGGCTAGGAATTTTCCGTCGTTTGGTAAATGAAAGCTGAACTTTCTGGCAGGGATGTGTGATTTCTTCTATAGCTCCGAAAGGACCTCGTGATCAAGGCCACCTGGGGATATGCAATCGAATCCAAGATTGCGAACACGTGCAGTTGCACGATATCCCTGCCGAGCACCGCCTGTCAGCCGGCGCTCAGCCACCAATTCGAGATTTCCCTTTCGATTGACCATCATAATCCCACCCTCCCATGTGAGCATAAAGCTTGTCAGTACTCACTGTTCATCGAACTCACGTGCCGCTAGTCGACCTTTCCGTCAATCAGCTGACCATCGAGAAGTAGAGGTCGCGGACAGCGTCTGTAGGATGTCGTGGAGACTTATGTTTGGCTGAAGTGGAAGAAAGAGAGGTGTTTCAACGCTTGTCGGCGCGGAATTCGGACATACTCTAGGCCATTCTGTTTCACGTGACCTCGACGCTGTAAGAAAAGACTATTCGTTCAGTTCACCTATATAAAAGAGACAGAAGTACATTGGTTGTACTGGGAGCTATTTCTTATTTCGTAGAAAGAAGATGAGCTTGAGAGGATCTTCGTAGGCTGGGAACTGTTCATCTTTTTATGGATGAAAGCTAAAACGAGTGGCCTGGCACTCTCCGCTCCCAGAAGTAAGGCCGGAACTTATTTTATGATTGTCTCTCCCGTTCAATGGCCTCCACGTTAAAACAACTTCCGGATCGCACGATTCTTCTGACCCAAGTCGCCCGGATACTGCACTCAGCCTCCGCGCGCCACCCAGTATTCGAAGCAAGATGTACGTCTCTCCCACTCAAGCGCGAGCCTCGCAGCTGATTGCTATGACAGGAATGGTCCACGGGAGATTTCCCGGGACTACAACTACCAACACCCAACGCAGCGAATGCTGATACGAGCGTTTGGAGAGAACGCCGACTACGGCAGCCTAGCAGCCGCCATCTACGACTTGGCCGAGATGAATGCGAACTCGAGGATGAAGGCCTGCATGAGGGAATTGGTAGAAGATCGAGGGACGAACAAGCACGTGCTTGATCTCCTATCCACGCTACATCCCGAGGTCGCGACATCCGTCATCTCGAATACGTATGCGCACTACTATGCCACCAACAGGAACTTCGAGAGCCTCTTTCTCAAGCCTGATACCCTCCCTGGCACATACATCAATGCGGTGGTGTTGACCATGGACGACGTGCAAACAGGGGCCTGGTTGTCTGGGAAGCAGATTCGGAAGTTGATCGCGCTTCTGACCGAGTAGGATACTTCCTCCCGGCGTACACGTCCAGTGCTAACATTGTAACAGGTACAAAGACAACGCGAAGGCACCTACACCGACCTCCAAGTCGATCGACAAGGCTCTATGCCCGAGAGATGGGGGTCAAGTTCGGCCCCCTCACTATCTCACCTACCCGACCGGCAAACTACAAGAAGAGCGGATCCCGAGAATTGAGGCCCTGATACAAACACTCGAGAAAAGGATCTTCGAGGACGATGGGAGAAGCCACGGGTACCAATCGCCGTGCGAGGTGGGTTGTTCGGCCAAGCTGAGCGACAGGGTGGGTGCGCACAAGGTGGACAACGCCTTCACCAAGTCCAATTACATGTGGAGCTTGTATCTTGCCTGTCTCACCGTTATGAAACTCGAGTTCAGTGTTGTGGGTGTCCCGTTGTTCCTGATTTGGAAGCCGGAACAATACAAGATTGCAGAGACGCTGGGGACGATTCTGGCGGGTTCGATGGCAGAGCAAGGGGGGCTCAACCCCACGGCGCCAGGCGGCTCAAGCTTGAGCGCAGAGGAAACCACCGGCGACCTCTGGGCGAGTCGCCTGAGTCGTGTGCTCACGGAAGTGTCAAAGGAGGGGCAGCCGTTGCTAAAGAACATGACAGATATGGACACCCTGACTAAAAAGCAGCAGGGGCAGGAGGTCACAAGTCTGGAGAACAAGATGGATACGAAAATGGTGTATTTGGAGGAAGTCATTGCAGAACACGATTTGGAGAGGGAAAGGGAGGAGCTTGATCAGCTGAGCGAGGGCGCGAAGACAGTCAAAGACGAAATGGGAGATGTCGAGTCAAGTATAACTCGGGCTTACCAGATGGGAGCGTTGTGGAATGCACTCAATAGTTAGATGATGGCGGCTTTTAGATGTGGCCGCGCGCCGGTGTTCCTCGACAGAATAGCTCTCAATCAAAACACTTTTTGATTTGTACATTATAATACGGTCTACTGTCTCCGAATAATTGTAATTACCCCATATAACCAGAAATATTCCCAATAACTTGAAATGTCCCAGATTACTTGGGATATTCCAAAGCATTTGGAATATTCCTAGTTACTGGGAATATTCCTGGTTATTTGGGATATTCGCAATCCAGCGGAGACTAGGTGTTCCGGGTTTGGAGAGCAAGGCGTTACCCACGTCTTCGAGGTCATGAGGACATAGGGGAAGACTTGTCCTGCCGGGACTTTCAGACAGCCCCATGGGCTGCCCCGCTGGACGAGCATGTTTTTCTTGTTGATTGCGGGGCTAGTATCGTTCTGAGTGTCGATTTGCAATGGAGGGCGGTGACATGGCTACTAAAGGATAATTTCCACATGGATGCGGGACTGTCTTCTTTCTCTCAATTATGGATTTGCTGGGAGGACTTTGGTGGGAGGCAGCGCATTTGCTTCGTGTCAGTAAATGACATAGGGCGAAGTGCGAACGAGAGCATTTCTGCATGGATGGCGACCGATGTCCTGCCATTCGTGAGAGTGTCGAAACAAACTGTCGTTAGGTAGCGATGGTAGCTTTCATAGCTTTTAAAATGCACGACAGATGACCGGGCTGGGCGTCACAGAATAAACAGACTTTTTTCCTCCCACTGTAAGACCCTCAAAGATACCATTCGCCCTCTCTTTGCTAAACACAGCTGCTGGAGATGTCCAATCGAATCCAAGATTGCGAACACAGTTGCGCGATGTTCCTGCCGAGTACCGCCCGTCAGCCCTCGCTCAACTTCCAGCATAAGGTTTCCCTTTCGATTGACCCTCCCATATGGATATAAAGTATGCCAGGCCTCATCGGTCTCGAACCCATGAGCCAGTCGTCGATCTTTCTATCAATCAGCCGATATAGTGTGGCGGTCTTTCAAAGGGAACATCGAAATGGATTATAGCACTCGAATTTGAATTCAAAGATTGCTGTGAATTGCTTCTGCTAATTGCTTAACTCAACGCTAATGGGTGTCTTTCGAGGAAACACAAGAGACCACCCGTGACCTGATCATTCTCCTCACCGTCCTACAGCTCAAGCTTCCAGCGGAGGGCTCCCAACAGTAACATCCCTGACCAGAAACTCCACGTCAAACCTCTTCCCACACCACAGCACCTTCACCTTGCCGAAAATCGCATGACTCCTCGCAACCGCCACACTCCTGAAGGTTGGCACAGTATCAGGTGGAATCATCACACGGAATTCCGCCGCTCGATTTTCCCCATCAACACTCCGCTCCGGCATTGGCGCACCACTCATCCCAGTACCCAACGAATTCGCCAATTGAACCACCGCTTTCACCGGATCAGTGCGCAACACCGTCTTCACCGCCCCAACCTCCATGTGGTGCAGCTTCCAATGCGGCTTTCCCGCATGATTCTTGACCGCCTTACACGGCTTTGGCTGCTGACCATGTCCAGCAGTCCAGTCTCTAGGCGCACTGAACGCCGTCGTCTCCAACAAACTCATTTCCTCAACCCCAATATACATCTGGAGCCATTCCGTCACATTATCCGCCTGCTCCACTACCTGCACAACCGCCTTGACGATGAATGGCATTCCAAAGCACACTGCTTTGGGAATGGTCACGTCGAGAGAAAAGCATACAAACGGCGTATTGATAGAAAACTGATCGATGAGTTGTTGCTTGGGTGTGGGATAGTCGTTGCCTGCGAGCGTCGACGTCTGTAGTCTCCACTGCCGCTTAATCATGGCCGTTTCGGTGCCTGCGGGGGGTAATTGCGAGCCTTCACTAGGCCTGAACTTCACGTTGCGAACAGTGAATGCTCTGAGGCTTGGTAGATCGGGAAAACAGAGATCGGCGGTTAGGCTGTAGCAGATGTTGCACATGCCACCGGTTTTGGAGTTCCTGTAGTATAGGGAAGGGGGGATAGGATGCCGGTTGGTTTCGAAGCGCCAGTCGTGCGCTGTGGAAAAATCGATTCCTGGATAACGATCGGGACACCAAGTGGAGGGCCAAATCATTTCGAAGGAGCCGGTGTATCGCGTGTTTGCTTGGAGCGTGTTGGTGTTTTGTTGGTCGCCCTCGTGCGATGAATCTCTGTCGCTGACCTCGGAGGCCTGCTGGTGGAGCGGAAGTTCTGATGGCCGAGGGTCTGGCAAGGCTCGAGAAACGTCGATGCGGACGCGCTGATGCAAAGTGGTATCGTGATAGAGGTAGTGGTAATACTTGGTTTTCTCGGTAGTAGTGGGGCTGGTCCACGCGGTCTTGATGACTTCCTTGCGGATGTATGTGTCGGAGTAGCCCCAGAGTGAGATTACGCATGCTGTTGGATTCGATGGATAAGTATGCTGGAAGTTGACGCGACCAGACACTTTATGGCCAGGGCGAAACACGGTCCCCAAGGGTTGGTCTATGGTAATAGAGCATGTGAATCCGGGAGACTCCGGTCTCGGCTCTTCGGGATCCTGGAAGGAAGGCATATTTGATGTGTGGGGATAGTGGAGTCAAGAAACGAACAGTGTTGTTTGACTCTTTGTAAAGATGCAAGTTGATGAAGATATCAGCTCCGCATGACGCAGAGGAACTGTAGTAATGGCAGCGGGCTGCGCATAGGGCTGTAGGGCAGTCGCTCTTTCCTGGATGTATGTGGAAGGTGGCCGCTCTGACTCTTGTGGCAGAGACGCAGCTGACTGACAGGATGTTTACATCCTAGCATTTGAACCAAAGGGATTCTGCCACATCTCCGAGTGTAATTACGAGATGTCACCCAGTCCAAATGATAAGGCAAAATCCAAAACACCATGAAGAAAGACAGGAACAAGGGAACGCAAGAAGTGCGTCGCAATTGCTCGAACACCAGACGATAGAAAGCAGAGAAGCCAGTCGCACATTACGTCCGTATCGCCGACAAATAATGACATGTTGCCTCGCGGAGAAGGTCTCAAGTGGAAAGGCATCACTGAGACCCACGACAGCAAGGGCCTTGGATCCTTGGGACTACGCACTCGTTTCCAGTCCAAGGCAGATACTCAGTTTCTATTCGAAATTAGTCTAAAGACGCTCACCCGCGTATTATGCGAATATATCCACACCAGAATTCCATCCAAGGTCACAAATTACATCCATCATCCTGCTTCCGCATACCTTGTAGCTTACCACGAGCAACACACCCACACCTATGCAGAACTCGCGCAAAATTCACAGCGCAGCGGCGTCAATTTAGCCTTGCACCAGCTGCAAGTCGCGCTTCATTGGGCGGTAGCAAGAACCAGAGGGGTCTGTCGTTCATTCGTCAGTAAAGAGTAATTTTCTTTGGGTACGCAGTTTGAATTACCGTATACAGTGCCGGAAGGTACTGCAGGCTCGGAGTTTCCACTGGCTGGCGAGCTTCCTGATCCGCTGACAGCAGGCTGCATTGGTTGAGAGCCCCCGTTGGCAGGTGTGCTTGGTGATCCCGATGCAGAAGCTGCTGGGCCAGTTCCTGTTGGAGCAGCCGCGGCGGATGTGGCAGAGGCTACAGAGGAGCTAGACGAGGCAGTCGCAGTTGACGATGCGGTGCTCGACGAGGCTATATTCATTAGCTCATGTGTTCGACTCCGAAGACATCTTTTAATTCCTTACCTGTAGTATTCACCGGGCACCTCACAAACAGATCCAGCGCAATATCACCCGCATCCGTCGAGTAAGTCATGTACAGAATACCCCCCTGAACCGAGCTAAACTCGAAATCGGCAACCTCGGAATCATGGCAGATGATCTGGTTGGTAGAGGTCACATAGCAGATCGGCTGCTCCACGCTAGCAGGAGGAGTGTTGTTGTAGGTAGTCGCAACAAACTCCAGTGGGCTGCTTGCGGACATCTGAGGGACATTGGCGATGTATCTGTTGTGTACGGGATCGGCGCTGTAGTTCGCCATTTGGGCATTGATATGGGAGGTCCCGTCCAGGAAGAAGTTGGTCGCGTTTGAGGTGCTGTTAGTAAAGCTGGCGAGGCATACGTCGGGGCTGTCTTCTCCGGGGATGCAGTTGGTCCCAACGGAAACATAGCCAAAGCTTGACTGGTTGGCGCGGTCGACAGCCTGAAGCTTGAAACTTGTGGAACCTGGGCAGATGGTCTGGGCAGAGAGAGGAGCAGAGGATGTGCTAGCCGTTACCAGGGGAGTTGCTCCTGAGATTGACGAACTCGAGATAGCCGGGACGATCGACAGGGGCGCGACGGTTGAAGGCAAAATGGGGATCGAAAGGCTCGACGAGACTGTTGGCACAGACAAAATGGATGGGGAGAAAGTCGCCAATGATGTCGGAAATGCACTCGACGTCGCCAATGCACTCGACGTCGCCAATGCGCTCGACGTCGCCAATGCACTCGACGATGATGTGGGGACCAGGCTTGAAGAAGACGATGGTGAGGTAGGAGCGACTGCCACAATTGGTATAACAATCAAAGTGATAGCTCCCGTTTGTTGCTGTCTCTTCTTGTGGATGCTTGGGGTTCTTTTGACGGTGGTAACGTTGTCTCCTCGCGCTTCGTTCAAGTAGTACAACTGACTGTCGGTGCCGATTCCAAATGCTCCAAGGCCACCATTGCAAGACAAGCTGTATGTATCTGTTCCACTGATCTCGCATACCAGAGTGGCGGGTTGCTCGTAGACAAGATAGGAGGAGCTGGCGAAAAAGAGCGGGCTGTCGGAGGTCATGTTTTGTTGCTCCGCGGTGTACCTAGTGCCGGTCGAGGTGAAGAGGTTTCCTGTATCAGGGTCTACGGAAAATGCAGAAGCGAGGTCGGTAGCCGGGACGAAAGTTGGGGCGCAGTTGCTGGTGTTGCCCATGGGGCCTTGGCCGCACGTCTTCGAGACGGCCAGAAACTTGTTGTTGAACTCCATGGGGTCGGGGTTGCTTCCAGCCAATCCGCTGACTTGCAGATAGAAGGAAGTAAACGCAAAGGTCGTGTAGTCTCCCTTGGTGCCGGGGAGTCCGCGATCCTTCACAGGGACAGCCAATGCCCCGATCCCGAAGGACAGGAAAGCCAGAAGAAAACGCATCGTGTCGAGAGTTGACGTGCCGGGTGAGCTTCGCGAATGGTGATTGATCTCGTGTGAAATGAAGATTGGTGTTCTCTCTGCAAATGAGTGGATAGAGAGTGAGGGCAGAGGAGAAAGCGAAAACAGAAATGACGGTGAGTAAAAGAGTGACGGAGGTAGACCTGGAGAATAGCAGAGGGACGGAGATGAAAACGGGAGCGCGACTTTAAGAAACGATTGCGTAGTGGGATACGCGTGAGCCGTGGCATTCTTGCGAATCTCGGCAAGATCTGAAAGAAATTGTCCCAAGCTTTCCAGCATTCCTGGTCGCGAGACCTACCTGAAAGAGACTGGTGATCATCTGGGCCGCAAAACAATTGGAATCTTTGCTCTGCGAATAAGCAGGTAAGCCATGACTTGAGCAAATCAGTCTCTGACCCAGACCTGGTGAAGCCGTTATCAGAGGTACTTTGTGCTCGAGGCGCCTTCAGGTGAAGGTGTTGTCACGCTTCCGGAGTTCGCTCCGCTGGTGAAACGGTAATTCCAGGAAGAATGTAGGAGGCTGTGTCCCATAAATAGTTTGCCAGACGGCCAGTGTACATTCCAAGGACGCCAGGTCAATGGAATGGGACGCGGAAGAGCACGAGACGCGACGCTGGGCTGAAAATCGCGGAGAAGGTCGGCGTCGTGGCAAACGCAAATGCATTGAAGACCTCAAGAGCGCCGCAGTTTGAGGAGTCCTCAATTAGGTAACTTCTTCTGCTGAAGGTGACGCCAGGGATGGAAGCCAGACTGTCGGTTCGAACAGAAAACTTGAGAGCGTGGCCGAAAAGTGCTGGCTTAGTCATCCGGACATCACGTGATCATGGATTTCGAACGCGCCACTTTAGCTCCCGCCTCGTCCGCCCCACCCCGCCCCGTCATCGACAGCAGGGATTCCGACAGCTATGGTGCATTGAAGCTACTTACAGCCTTTCACCATAACAACAACAACAACAACAACAACAACAACAACAACACCACACCACAACTCTCCAATTTCAACTCCACCGATCTTTCAACACAATACCGCTTCACTCATAGAACCCACACAACTCGTCTTCCCAACACCAAGCAACACCACAACCATGGCATCTGAGAACGAAGCCAACAAGTCCTCCGCCGTCGACGAAACCCCCATCATCCCCATCGACCGCCCCGGCCAGGTACGCCGACACTCCCTGGAGAAGCACCTCCAGCACAGACCAGACCCACAGGAGCTGAAAGACAGGCATATCTTGCTCGACACCAATGCTGCTCCGTATGTTCACCTTCTTGCTTCATGTGATAAAAGGGGAGACCACTTAACTAACTCGGAGCTTGCATCGTGTAGTGCCCTCCAAGCAAAAGCCCAAGAACTCGAGCGCCAACGCGTATCCGACAACTTGAAGAAAGGCCTGGAGAAGCGTCCTGAGAAGAGCAGTTTGGTTGAACGTACGTCCCTCGTTCACGTTGCCTGTGAACACGGGCTTGCGAATCTGCCCCTGCATTCGCACATAATCAACCGTGTACTCCATGGCTGATGATGGAACAATAAATAGGCAACATCCTCCCCGCCACAAACGCCGCCCCCGGCATCGTCGGTCCACAAAAGGAACTCGAAAAGCACATGCTAGCCGACAACCTGAACGAGAAAATCGCGCGTCGCCCCAATCCCGGAGAGTTGGTTAAAGAGGGTGTTTTGAAGACAGATCCTACTACTCCATCTGACGAGACGGATGCGGGGAGGTTGTATGAGGAGAGGATGGAGGAGGAGTATGCGAAGAGAGAGGGTGGTGCTTGAGAGGTTGTACATGAGGGCTGCGGGCGATGAAGCAGAAGCGCATGCTATACTTTGGGACGGTACGGGCGTGGTAAAATATGTGGATATTTTTGGCGTGCCGGGCGTGTGGGCATGGGAATTGCAATGGTGTATGTGGGTGTGATGCTCTTAAACGCGCTGGTCTTCCGCTTCACGTTGCTGCGAAACGAAATCAGTAGAATGAGAATCTATGATTTTCTCATCTTCGCCTTCTCCGCCGAATCGTCTCTTCTCCAAACAGCTACCTCGCTCAGATCTCTTCGGTGGCCGCGGATGAGTATGGCCGAGCCTAATGGTCAGCTTAGCTTTGTTGAATGCAACAGCTGTAGAGTCTCTACGTCACCCAACCGAACATTCCAAGGCCAGTCACGAGACTTCTTTGCCATACTTCCCTACCCCTCAGGTATATAAGCGTCGACTGTTTCTTAGAAACGCGATCCTGGAGATCCCCATTTGCAACAACGGCAAGGCCACCGTTTCCATGTTCTCTAATTCAGTAGGGAGTCCAGATCCAACCCTCGTTCCTTGAACAAAATCATCGATAATCTCAATCCTTCGAGTCCCCATTTCGTAAACCTCTTCCGTCGCCGTCGTACTTCCTGCCCACCACCGCATACCAGCAGCAACTGTCGCCTAGCACAGTAATCACCGGTCCAAAAAATAATCTCAACGGACCTGAAAATCTGTGAAAATTTCCAATGGCGGCCGCGAATATACCCAGCTCTTATCCATGTACTACGCAATTTAGTTCAAGGAAAGCATGGTGTCACTGTTTGAGTAGATCCTGACAGACATTACCCCTTTTTTTTCTGCAACCCACCATGAAAAAGAAAGAGAAGGAAAGCAGGGAAAGTGATGTTTATATAGTAGGTACTGGGTCAGTCTTCACCATGTGACTTCAGGGATACTCACTCAAGCTAATATGTTTGTCTGCTGTCGTTATAACCTTCTACCACCCGCCGGTCAACAAAAGCTACCCCCGTTTTGCTTGGCAAGTCCCACGATCGAGTATCCACTGATTTCTAAGTATCCCAAATTAGCTACGCATTGTGCTTCGAGTATTGTTTGGGCACTAATATGCTGCCAGCCAACTTGCATCTAGGCGTAGATGCATATCCAGGTCGTTAAGCTGACGTCGCACGTCGGGTCCGGACTACAGCTTTCTGTTCAAAGAATAGCCTTGAAAAGAAGAATATCAGGGAGATTGATGGCTTTATATAGAGCCCATGGTCATACCAGATGACTTTGATCTTTAGTCCTGCTCGTCTGATTGGGACTTGTGTGAGGCGATGCGGTCATGTGATTCTATCTGGGCATCGATGAGAATAGTGCCTACCATAGCAATTAAACATCATGCATCGAAGATCCTAGTTCTGGCCAAATGACCTTAGTGCGACTGCGGCCAGGTAGTTGGCTTTCCTACAGGTATATAAAGCCCCTTTCTTACTCTTAGATATGGTAGCAGAAATACTTATCCTGAACGGCATAGACCTCAGAGCCCACGGTTCCGGGCGAGCTGCAAGAACTTCATCATGCTTGTACATCAGGCTTGCACTGGAGATGCTTCACCCAGAAAATCATGCTTGTCGAAGAGGCAATGGGGGTTCCTGTTGTTGATGACTTAGCCGGCTGTCCAAAGCTGCTCCTGCTGTCGGCATTGTACTTTGACACCTGATGCTCTATGCTAGGTAGGAGGCCCTTTTTTTCCTTCAGAAAGAAGCCGTGGGGACAATATCGACTTCACGATTCACTCACCTCAAACTTCCTGGCTGGCAACGTAGTCTGCAGGCAATCTCCAGTTCCTTGTGAGACGACACGACGAACCCCTTCTTCTTCGGGAGAACTGGAAAAGATTGAGGAAAACAGGAGATAGAGCCTAGACATCTATTTATACCTCAAGTCCCTCTCCTCGTCTTATGGTGAAGACTCATAGCCTGCCTAGGCGCGGCCTGCTTCGCACCTCAGATCAGGAACTTTTGCTGCCAATACTTTTTGCTGTCTAAGACTCGTTTCGCTGTCGAAAGCCCATGCTGCTGTTGTGCATGAGTCGTTTTTTTGGCTTACCTCTTAGTCCCCAACCCAGCGGGAGATCGAGCGGTACGCGCAAGAAAGCAGATTCGTGAAGGTTCATTTCTTGCAGACTTCTACTAGGGCCAGCTCCGACCAAGAGAAGGAGAGACTGAGCAACTCGAGTGAGGAACCCAAGCTTGGCCCTTTGATTAGGTGCAAGCAGCCTCGTATTTATAGCTGAGGCCTAGAGGTTTGACTCAGAGATTCAAAAGTTAAGCCTGGTGCACCGGCCTCCTACTGTCGACAAACATTCCTGCTATCGCTTCTGGAGTTCTTGGAGTGGAAGATGAAGAGAAATGTTGAAATGAACGGCCTAATGTTCCACTCTAGGCGTGAGGTACTCGGCTAGAATCTACATAATCACTCCTCGGCGTCTTGCAGCGAATTTGCTCGTTTCTTGTCAAACCGTCAAAATTCGGGGTTCTACGCGTAGGCGGGTAGGGGATTCAGTATATTATATTCGTCTAAAAAAAGGTGAGCGCGCTGCCAAACCTTAAGGGTCTGGGGCACGCTCCCCAACCGAGTCTAGACCGAAGGATTCCATCTTCAAGTTCTCGACTTCGAGGCGCGTCTTCTCTTGGAAGGCTTTGGTGACATCGGGGCCCTTGTCGGTTTCGGTCCATACAGAAATGCGATCGATGAGTTTCTTGGCAAGGGTGTCGACGCGCTCTTTTCGCACGCGCTGGCGCTCAGCCTCGAAAGCGGCAAGTTGGTCGCGCTGCTCTTTGGTGAGACCGCCCTTCTTCTTCTCTTTCTTGCGCAGCTCCTTTTCCTCCTCGGTGACGTTGGCGGCTTCGAGACGCGCGTCCTCGTCACTCTTGTCCATGATGGCATAGCGGGTGGGAATGCCTTGGGGGCGGCGGGGTGTAGGCGTTGAAGCGCCGGAGCGGGGTGCAGTGCTGCTGGCACTGCCCTTCTCGAAGGCGGTTGAGGCGGTCGAGAAGCCGGTCTTGATGCTGGTGGCATCATCTGCGACGGTCGGGTTGGGTGCACTAGAGGTGCCGTTCGTCTTCTCAGCCTCGGTGTCTACCTTCAACTTCTCCTCCATCTCGGTTCGTAGGCTCTCGACGCGTGCTTCCTCGGTGCCGGGGAACTCCTCCTCCTCGCCTTCTCCCGACATGGTGATATCCATGGTCGTGGTTAGATCCTTCATCAGGCTGATTTCACCGATCAGGTCCGCAAAAGCCTCACCACCAAAGATAGTGCCGAAGAACTCGCTGGGGTCAGCGAAGCCTTCGGTAGGTACGGAGTGGTCCTTGCCGAATTTGTCATATTGCTTGCGCAAGTCGGTATCGGACAGGACTTGGTAGGCTTCACCGATCTCCTGGAAGCGGGCATGTGCGGACTCATCATCGGGGTTCTTGTCTGGGCGAGTATGTTAGCTAGAGGAATTGAGGGGTGTTGGGAAGTTGAGATGGGCTTCGGTGGAGTAGATGCGGGGTTTCTCTGGCAGCATTCGCACGTACCTGGGTGGTGGATGATGGCCAGCTTCCTGTAGGCCTTCTTGATCTCGAGCTGGGTGGCATCAGGCTTGACGCCCAAGCAGTCGTAGTAGACGGTATCAGCAACCATGGCTGTGGATTGCTCGCCGGCGGCTACCTGCTGGGGATGGCTTCAAGGTATGCGCAGCCACGAGATAGACTGCGGCGGGGTCGGGAACAATGCAGGTGATGCGGAGCGAACGTGTGTCGGAGTAGGGGAAGTGGGAGAAACGAGGGAGAGGTCAGGCTGACTGTGGACTGGACTTATTCGCGGCAGTGCAGCAGATGCCGTCGTGGCTGAGATCAATTTTCTTGATCGCTTCACTCAGCTTCGGTCTCGCATACGCACATTCTAGCCCACAGGTGACGACAGCGGCCGAATTGTTGATCCGAGCCGACGTCCCGCAGGCCACAGAACTCCAGTCAGAGTCAACTTTAGTGTCACTTCTGAATCATCCCCAGACATGACAATGCCATCTATATTGCTGTGGAACATCGGAACATTTTATTCGAATCGCATTGTAGTATCAGGAAATGAAATAATTTGTATTCACACTACAAGGGTTCCAGGAACGAGCAGCCGGCTCTTCCAATCCGATGTACCGAAAGGACACGTTCACCCGATCACATGTCGACGGCTATTCAGAGGAGAGTGTTCTTGAAGTCGCCAATGGCAAGAGGCTTAATATATGATATATCCGAGCAGTTAGTAAGCAGCAAAGTACCGCCTTTTTGTCCTTCTCACAACTATCTTTGGTGGATTCTCATCATCACTTCCCGGAGGAGAATTGAACTGGAAGAGGGCCGAGTGGGCTGAAAATGGATACCAAGCAACATTCAACGCAAAATCGTTCAAAAATGCCAAATATCATCACGAGACAATTTCATACTTTAAACCCTAGACTGCTATACAGTTGAGCAAACCCCCTTTCCGTACCTCACACCAGGTGCGCTATCCATCAAAACCTCCCACAACCATGCTACCTATCTACCCCCACAGTCTATCCGCACAAACAAATCCCCAATACCAGCCCTGCCTGTCCCAAGAAACAGCATCCATGAAATCCCCACCTCACTTCGCCATAAAACTCCTTCCTCCATCAGCCGTCATCCGCATCCTAACCCTAACCTTCAAATACCCCGCCCCCAACCTCTTCACCACCATCTTTCCCTTTCCTTCCTCGGTTTCATCCCCCTCAGCACCCTCAATTTCCTTAACACCCATAACAGCACTGGGAGCAAAAACCAACGCCTCTCCCTGTTTCAACGCCACAATCTGGCCAAAAACAGCTTTTGCACGGCCGTTCTTGCCGCCCTTCACATCTTCATTGTCTTCTTCGCCGTCGCTCTCAATCTCCAAGTCCCTTGCAACAGCAGCCAAGTGTCCTTTCAGACTACTCAGCCATCCGGGCGAGGTAAAGCGATGCACAATCGTCACGGAGCACAGGTCCAGAAAAGCCTCGGAGATGGTGGGTTCTTGTGTGCTGACAATGACGCGGGCGCCGAGGTGGCGCTGGAGGCGGATTGTTTGGAGGAGCATGTCTGTTAGGGTTGAGGCTTCTGCCGAGCCGTTCATGAACTTGAAGAAGATGTCAGACTTGAAACACAAGTGCCGTAGCGATTGGGAAATTGAAATTGCGTTTTGCGAAGAGGAGAGGAGAAGGAAGTGGAAGAAGAAGGATATGGGATGGGTGGGATGGAACGGACCTTGTGTGCTTCATCCAAGGCGATGACGCGACCAGTAATCATTTCCTGCTCGAGGAAAAGACCGAGACAGATATTGAAGAGCGAACAAGCTCCCTCAGGCGTGACACAAGGACACGATAAATCGACAATGGTCAAGTGACCGGGCTACATGGCATCAGTTAGTCATCCATCACAATCAACCCCAAACGCCCCCTTCCATAAAGTATCTCCACCTACCTGATGATCCCAAGCATTCGCCGCCTCCGCCTTCGCCTTCGCCTTCCTCTGCTTCTTAGTCAACGGCTTCTCCTCCTTCTCCTTCCCTCCCTTCTTCCCCACTCTCGCACTCCCACCCCCTGGCATAAAGCTCTCCAACATATCAAGTCGCATATTCAGCGGACCCAACTGCATAGGCGTCATCTTGCACTCCTCCAGTTTCTTTTTGAACTTATCGTACTCAAACGAACCGCCGGTTGCTTGCTGCTCAAGACGCATTTCACGTAGGATGCGGGAGACGGCGTGGAGATACAGGGGCATGGGACCGTCGTCTTGGTGCACGGCCATGAGATCGAACATGCGTTTGGTGTTGAGGTCTGACTCGAGGATTTGCAGGGGGGCGACTGTTACGGGGAGGTGGCTGTAGATTCGCTGATGCCAGGGTTAGTACGAAACACATAGTGATTACCTAGTAACAGGAGAGGTAGAATGGCAAAGCTGATGCATGACCATGATAGTGGTAGGAGAACGAGAAGTCACGTTACCTGAATAGTGCGAAGATTGGTCGGGGCGCACAACACTTTCACTTGAATCTGCCTGCTCGAAGCCAAGTACGCAGCCTCACAAGGGCTTCCCCCACGATCACTCGTAAACGAATCATAATGGAACACCAGACCCGCCAGTGGCTTAGGCAGCTTGCTAGCATCACTCGCCATCAGACAATTCTCCAACAAACACGAGAGCGTATGACTCTTTCCCGAACCCTGTGAACCGCAGATGAACGTGCTAGAGGGCGCAGTAGTGTTGAAGAACAAGCGAGGATCTTGCAAAGCTGGTTTGGCTTGAGTGGTTGAGGAGCTGGATGAGACGATGCCGGCGAGGAGACCATATTGCGGGAATGGGGCTTCGGCGGCGGGGCCGAGGAGTGAAGAGGCTTTGCTGAGAATGGAAGTGGTGAAGATGGGCGTGGTGGAGATTTCGTGGAGTTGTTGGTGTTGAGGTTCGAGTTGGAGGAGGGAGAGGTGGCGTGCTAGTTCTTCTGCTTGCTCATCGACGACGTGGGTTTCTTCTTCCTCTTCTTCTTCGTCTTCCTCGGAATACTCGTCCGAGTCCTCTTCTTCCAATTCTGACGACTCCGAAGAGTCGGCTGGGAATTCGTATGACTTTGTAGTGTTGAGCGCAGAGTGTGGTGAGCCCATGTTGTCTTGTGCTTGTGGAAGCCGGACAACTGCCTTGGAGGGTGTGGTGTTGAGAGCTTCAGCTGACTGTGTGTCATTAGACTCATTGACTGCAGGTTGAGGGCTGGCCGAAGGCTGCTTCAACGGCCGCAGCGGGATGATCTTGCGGTGTGACAGATCAGGAGCGGCCATGATGCTTTGTTGGGTAGCCATGCCTCGAATGAGGTTTGAGGAATGATGGGGTCTGGAGAACTCGGGACTTTATCGTTTACCAGTCAAAGCAAGCACTTCGTCTGTTGCGCAAAACTGAACAGGATGAAAGATGTGCACCGACTGATGGAAATTGTTTGTTTTCCAGTCGGCCGTAAATGACAATCTGCTTGTTGCTTCAGCCTTAGGCCATACTCCACTATCCGGAGCAGATCCCTGATGCTCGCTCGGACATGGAGTTTCGAGTTCTGCGAACTTGTACACCGGCAACCAGCAACACTCAAAAATTTTCTGGATTTTCGTGTGGCAAAGCTAGGACGCATTGGTCAGCTATTAGTCAGCGCGGGAATCTTTATATCTAGAGAGAGGGCGAGTCCCTCTTTTCTCCCGAGTTTTGATCGATATAGTTTCCGTGAAACGACCCAGGTCGGCGTTTCCGCTTTGCCCAGCCAAAAGGCCAGAAAATAAAAGCGTCGGGGAATCTCCCACAAAGCTAAAATGCAGGTGATAGGATCGAAAATTGTTCAAGCAGGAATGGTGGCCGAGGAGCTTTGGGATACGACAAGGTGGAGTTCAAGGCCGTGGGCTTTTCCTACGCTTCAAAGGCGTTTCGAACTCGGTCCTCATGATCGGTTCACAACCTAAGGTAGTTAGTATGTGGGTTTATCTTGCGCCAACGACCTTTTGGTTTTCAGACTCGACAAGATTCACTCCGCGCGGATATGTCGCGGTACGCCTTGGAATGCTCCTCGTGACCTGGACCTGGGGAGGTAGAAGCTGGGTATCCAGGAATCTCGCGGAACCCGATGCACCAAGGGAACAGACGAACAAGAAGGTACAGAAAGATCAAACAAACTTGAATCTCAACGCGAGAATAGAACCTTGGGTTCATTGATGGAATTGCGAATTGGAGTAAACGGGATCAAGTCGAAGGGGGGTTGCTGGGGCATCGTGACATCATTTTATCGACAGCTAGGGTAAAGTCACGACGAACAGTGCTGGAAAATACCACGCGAATAGACTCGCTTACTCAGGAAGAAGGCAAATACAAGCACCAATAGCATGATCTGACAATCATCTTTCAGATTCTTGTCAGTAAAATGTCGATGGAGCCCTCTACAAACAAACTCCACTAGGTAGTGCGATTATGATGGCCGAAGCCAGCTGTGAGTTCGAGACTTGAGGGCAGAACGAGTGGAATAGAAACCGACCGTTCTGAGCATCACTGTAGCTCCTGTGTGAAACTCGCTCGCTGTTCGAAATACAAAAGCGGTGAGCCTTATAGGGAGCGGACGAGTGCAAGCGAGAACCAAGACCCGGTCGCTGGGTAAATGTGGTTCAGTGTACCTAGCCTCTGTGCCTCGAGGGAAGCAAGGTCAAACATCCCAACTTGACATCGGAATCGTTCTGCACTGCAAATCTGCAACAGAAAGCGGGAAACACAGTTGAGGTCTCAGATTTCCGGAGTTGAGACTTGTCTCTAAGGTCTGCCCCGCCATGCAAGGAGAATAGCCTCTTGGGGTTTTCCCCATGCCGTGTGGGAGCTCCTGTATCGCTCATCCCGAGGCCTTTGAAATTTTGGTAAGCGGAGAATGAATCGGCATAGAAATTTGAAAGACTGAGAAAAGATCGTCTTGTGATGATTGTGGAGCGAAAAAGTCGAGGAGCTCTGGAAGCGGTCGAAACAAAGTTCTCACGCCAAAAGTTAGTGGCGACACTAGCACTCACTAGCGCAATTAAGTCTTGGCGCTGGATGTCTTGAACCTCACCCGCTCTTCCGCACACCGCCCACTCTTCAATATCATCCCATTGGCACAACCCCGAGTGAGGGGCCGCCATGTCTATCACGGTAGGAACCATGGACTCAGATACTCCTCTCTGAATGGCAAATCTCCATCCCTTCCTTCAGCGATGGCGAATAGCCTTGCTTGCCACAGCCAAAAAGCAACTTGGCCAGCCACCATCTGCATTCCACAGCCGCGGGGATTCTGGCTATATAGCCCCCCACCCTCTTTGCTACCATGGCTCTCCACTCTCTACTAACTGATCAGATCCTCGAGATCCAAGCCTTAACATCCAGCTCATCCGAATCCCCATCGACGACAATATGGGCTCCATCCAAGACAACAACACCTTCCTCATCTGGGGTGGCGAAGGCTGGGTTGCCGGCCACCTTCGCGACATGCTCAAGCGCCAGGGCAAAACCGTCTACACGACCACCGTGCGCATGCAAAACCGCGAACAGGTCATTGCCGAGCTTGAGAAGTACAAGCCGACGCATGTGTTCAACTGTGCTGGTTGCACTGGTCGGCCCAATGTTGATTGGTGCGAGGACCATAAGGAAGAGACGATCAGGAGCAATGTGATTGGGACTCTGAACTTGGCGGATTGCTGCGATATGATGGGGATTCATCTGAGTGTTTTTGCGACGGGGTGTATCTATAAGTATGATCAGGAACATCCGATTGGGGGGAAGCCGTTTAAGGAGACGGATAAGGCGAATTTTGATGGGAGTTTTTACTCGAGGACTAAGGCGCATACTGAGGAGGTGAGTTCTCTTTCCCTTCAGTTCCCTTGGATCTGCTGCATATGTTGATGGACGTCGAAAAGGTGATGCGCTTCTACAAGAACACCCTCATCCTCCGCCTACGCATGCCCGTCTCCGACGACCTGCACCCCCGATCCTTCGTCACCAAGATCGCCAAATACGACAGCGTCGTCGACATCCCCAACTCCATGTCGCTCCTGCACGATCTCCTCCCTGCCTCCATCCTCATGGCCGAGCACCGCGAGACCGGAATCTACAACTTCACCAACCCTGGCGCCATTTCACACAACGAAGTCTTGAGTCTGTTCAAGGAGATTGTGCGACCTAGCTTTACGTGGAAGAATTTCTCGCTGGAGGAACAGGCGAAGGTGATCAAGGCGGATAGGAGCAACTGTGAGTTGGATGCGACGAAGTTGGTGAAGAAGCTGGCGGAGTATGTGTATAGTGTGCCGGAGGTGCATGAGGGGTATAGGCAGTGCTTTGAGAGAATGGCGAAGGCGGGTGTGCAGTAGGTGTTGGTAGGCTATGTGTGTGGCTCTGTTGCAACCCCAGATGTGGTAGGGTGCTGGCGAAATCCTGGTCTTAGGCAAAAGCCTGCGATGCATGCAGAGGGCGGGAGTCGGCG
This sequence comes from Cyclaneusma minus, assembly GCA_037179335.1. Lineage (NCBI taxonomy): Eukaryota > Fungi > Ascomycota > Leotiomycetes > Marthamycetales > Marthamycetaceae > Cyclaneusma > Cyclaneusma minus. The sequence continues at coordinate 39,854 of JAKZHN010000049.1, read as the reverse complement.
ATTCCTAGATAACAACAGATCACGGCCCTAGGCCAAATATCAGCAAGTTCTCGATTTACGAAATCCTCAAACCTGCTATGTGTTTTTTTTCCCCTACCCCATGCGAAAGAAGTTTAACGAGCCACACGAATTTTTCTTCGTGTATGTGTATGGCACGAAGCTCTCTTCCTATGTACTGGATAATGATTTGCGGACACTGTGGCAGGCCAAGCCAGGCGCCGTTGGAGACATATAGATTCGGAAACCGTTCTATATTGTAAGGCGCCTTAGCGCAACGGTAACCAGGTGGCGTTGGATTTCTTCTTCCTTCTCGCAAGACCTACGCATTCGACTCTCTCCCGAGGAAATGCGTCTTTTCTGAAAAAAATCCGGGGCGCCGTGGCTCAAGAGGTTTGAGTTTGGGACGAGTCAAGGGGGCGTTATCCGAGATTCACCCCCAGGCCGCCATGAGCTTGGCATCCTTTATATCTTTGCCATGCAGGCGAACGTTGATTGGAATGGAGTATTTATATCTCGATGCCAGGGGATGGGATGACTCGGACTCCTTGGGGTCCGCTTCTTTGGCCGGCGATGAGACCACGTCGATATGGATGGTGCCACATTTGTGTATACCAAGGTATCTGTAGACTATGACACCGCTTTTGACGGCATCTCTCACTGCGTCCGCAGCGGCATCATAAAACGCTCTACGCTCTCCATGCACAGCAGCCTCCCATTCTCGAACGCCCTACGCAATCGGTTGTTGAGCAATCACGCAGGCCTTGAAGTTTCAGGAATAGAAAACAACGGAGCTGTCGTCCGTGACGGTAAGTATCACGGTTACCGGAGTTAAAAATCAGTAAAGTTCGCTGGATTAAGGGGGAAGACGATCCTTCCGATTGCTTCCCCAAGTCAAGGCCCATGAAACCATCCTCCGAGCCTTGAAACCGCTGTATGGCATTGCTAAGCCAGGCCTGCATTGCTTCATCGAATCACCGAGTACCCACCACAGTCGCGATACGACAAACAAAGGCATGCGAACTTTCACTCATGGCCCCTGTCTGCTGGCCACCAACTCTACCAACCAGTCTGTTCTCGTCGGCATGCGGATCGATGTTAGCTTCATTCTGGCTCACGAAAAATGTCTGAAATGGAGGAAGTGGAAACAGAGAGAGCTCGGTTTTAGGCTAAGCTAACATCCTACTCCTCACCCGAGTTGATAGTTGACCTGTGGGAGCTCTTCGGGATCATTTACGACACTTTCAACACTACGAAATTCCATGGACACCGAAGTTGAGCTTGCCGGCTAACTGCTATTTTATGTCAAAACGCCAAGGATATACTGGAGGCTTCTTCGAGGGAAAATCGAGATGAAGGTAGAAGATGGATTGAACAACAGATGATCGGCAAATGTCAAGTGTCCACGAATGCAACAACTATTCTTCCAATCGGGCGACATTGGACATTTGGGGAGACGATTGAAATCTGAAGGTCTCGAAGGCTCGATTCTTGAGTGAGTGCCATACGACCAGTCAGTCGGGTGAAAGACGTCTACGCGGTGCGAGAAGGTAGGTTTGGTTCCCGAATGGGAATCCTGATTCCTCTGCACCATGGGTGCCAACACGAGGATGCTACTCTGATCAGCAACTAATTGTTCATCAACCTGGGCTAGTTGATCACGTCGGAGGAGCAGACATGACTATCACCCAGATAGTTTTGGATTTGCTAAGTGGGCGCCTAGAACTTTCAGCCTCGATATAGGGTGTCGTGACATGGCCTACCATACCTGAGATGGGCAGAAAATTGAAGCATACGTTCGCAACTAATTCTGGAACTCGCGATCGGGGGATGCGACTATCCGGAGGCCGAAACACGGACGGGCTGGATGTCACCTGACGCGTATTTTCAAGGGTAGTTCCCGAGTATCACGTGTGGGGTAGGTACCCAAGCTCCTATATAAGTGCTCATCCTGTCGGTCTAGAATGCCAAACTGCAAACGTCGAAAATGCCGTCGCCACTGCACATTTCTTCCGGGAGACGCAGAAACTCTCCCGAAGAACGCGTGGACGATCATGTAATGACTTGCAGCCTCCTTACCTGATGAATCATTCACTTTTTCGGGTACATTCAGCTGTCGATTGTCGACAGCAGCAAGAAGCTGCGACGGCGGAACACGGTCAGCGACAGCAGCATATCTCAATGTCATACCTCGGACTCAAAGTCCACACTGATTATTCTCAGCCCGATTTTGCGCGGGGCTATCCTTTGCCATGGCTTTGTTTCAACGGTTCAACAGTCGCCCACATAGTCCTGAGCAGTGAGAGCCTCAGATCGGTGCTTGGAGAGGAGAAATAAAACGACTGTCTCTGATTATTTATAGCCTCAACCTTAGCCCCCTACTACGGCGCATGAGGAAACCACGTGATTTACACTCAGCGAAGCTGAAAACTAATGGCCTTACTTGTTAGGGAAGCGCTTCGTGAATAGTATAAAGAGAGCTCGCGTTTCTCCTCCCTTACCCTTTTCTCTACAAGTAAAAAGTACTTCAACTACATTGACGAGGTTCCTGCGAGCTTTCACGTCCATAATTCTTCCTTAGTATAACACGACCTTGAGGTAGTAGGTACTCTTATGACTTCAGAGACCAATTCATTACCAAGGCCGAGAGGAAATACAGGGTGGCTGTAAAGGTGAAGTTGGCTTTGAATGGCTTTTGTCAAGGTGCTACTGTCATTAGCATACCCTGCTGTTGGGACACAGAAAATGACCGTGTTCACTGGGCTTACAATGCAACAATTAGGTAACTGGGCCAGATCACTTCTTCTTGTAGCACTACCAAAGAGCGGCTTTCGAAGACTCTGAGAAGCGACTCAGTCGAAATTCGCGGCTAAGTGGAACCCTGTCGGTCATCGTGGGCCTCGGAAACTTTTCTTTCCTACAGTAAACAGTCGACTGGATGGCAACTTGTATAGTACCTTACGTCATTCTCGCTCGGAAGTGAGAGATTCTTACAGGCCACAGTTGAGGCAAAGCGGCAGGCACGCCATATCATGATCACGTGGTTCTCATCCAAGTCTGGAGTCCTTGTTGGGACAGCTGGGACGGTCGGAACACGTGGGTGCCACGTGCCGGTCAGCGCTTAACACTGGCGCTAGTTAGCGCGGTCGGGAAAGCGTCTCCAGACCTTAAGATCTGGCAGCGCGCCCTCCACCCTTAATCCTTAAATAAATACAATATTTTAAACCCCTTGCTACGCGCATAAAATCCTAAATCTTATAAATTCAATACTAATCAATTATCTCTTTTTTAAAAATAATAAATTGGCAAAAATAAAAATAAAAAAATACCTTTGCTTAGGAAAAGCCCATTCTGCCTTATAAAATTTTATATTAAAAATAATTAAAGCAATTCGCTTGCTTTAAAACTATGCCTGCGCAAGGTCTATCCTGCTTTATACAGCTTTTTAAAATTAATTGTTAAAGGAATTGAAATACCTATGGGGCAAAATCCGCTTTGCTAAAATTTGTACTTTAAAAAGATTTATTCTACTATATACAATATTTTAAACCATTTTTTATTGAGTTTTTGCGCATTATCGCGCAGCTATAATATCCTATACAGCCTTAATTAGCCAATTCCTGCAAACTTTATTTCTAAAGCTTCGGCAGCCCAAGCAACCCCGCCAACCTCGTCGCCTTTCCCAGCCCTAATGTTTTGCAAGATCTTTTCCCATTTTGCAGCTTTAAAGTCCCAAATTTATAATTTATAAATTTGCAATTTTAAAAATTTAAATTTGCAATATCTAGATTTATAAAATCCAGATTTTCAATATCTAAATCTAATTCTTAATTGCGTAATTACACAAATTAAAGCCCCACGCGTTTAAAATTAAGCAATAAAATCCCATTTATCCCTAAAAATAAATATTAGCTGGCCTATTATCCTATAATCAAAACTAATTTCTTTTTAATATTTATACCGCCTTATATATTTTAAAACCAATATCTTTAAAATCGGCTGAAATTTTTAAAGCTTTACCTATAATAGCTATAAAAAAAGGAATTAAAAAATTGTATTGGAAATTTTGAATAATATAAAATATTGGCAAAATAAAAAACTCAGGGATAAAACCTTGTAATAAAGCTTTAAAAGCTTTTGTAAAAACTGAAAAATTAAAAGCTTTAAAAAAGCTATTTATAAAAGCCTAAATTAATTTTAAAGGTTTTTTAAGATAGATAATATTTTTATTTCAAAATTAATAAATATTGCTAAAGCATTTTACCAAATTATTGCAAAATAATAACCCTATAATTGGATTTTAGCTAAAATTAAAAAATAAGCAAAATCTCTGCATAGCCTAAATTCCCGCTATTTAAAAATTAGATTTTAAAAAAACTTGCATATCCTTTAAAATAAGCTTTAAGAAATAATATTTCCTATAATAAAAATTTCTCTGCTTTTAAATAATTTATCTTATTTATTTTATATTAATTTCCAGCTTTCTATTCTAAAAATAAAATCCCATTTAAAAATACTAGCAATTAAAGCAAATATAATATAGCCAAGCCTTGCTAGTCTTCGCCAGCAAGCTGCCAAGCTATTTTTAAAAATTATTTAGACTTAAAAAATTGCTAGCCAAATTTTATTAATATATAATAATCCCTTAGCTAATTTAAATAATTACAATACCATTATAAATAATAATATATTTAAAAATATTAAAAAGCTAATAAAAGCCTATAATTATAATAAGAATATTAAATATAGTGGCAAAATATAAAATATTTTTTTAAATTATTATAAAAAATTGAATATTAATAAAAAAACTTTGTTATTTATATTTTTAATTATGCTAATTAATTAGGCCTTAATTTTTTACTATTGGATTATAATACCTTCATAGCTATTTATAAAACAGCAAATAGAATTAATTAAAAATTATTTTAAAGCTATAAGCAAAAAATAAAAATATTTTAGTTTTTGGCAATTAATTTTTTATAAAAAAAATAGTAAAAAACAATTTAAATAAATTAAAAAATAAATATTTTAAAATTCTTTTTAAAACATATTTAAAATCCAGCAAAATATAAAAAGCATTTATTATAAGCAGCTAAATATACGGTATTATTGTTTTTGGGATTATTTTTTAATTTTTTAAATTTAGAGGAATTTTTAGTAAAGATTTAATTATATTTAAAAACCTTTAATTAAATTTTTGTATAATTATAAAAGCTAAAATAGCCGTTATTTAGAAGCAATTTTAAATTAATGCCAAATATAATAAAAATAACAATTATGCCAATAAATTTAAACAATCCAATAACAGCAATTTCAAAAATTATTCAAATTTAAACTCTAAAAATTATTCAAATTTAAATTCTGGAAATTATTTAAATTTTAAAAATTCCTTTAATTTAAAAGAGAAAAAATTCTTACCAAAAGAATAGATATTAAATTTATCCTAAACCAGGCTGCAAATTATAGAAATATATCCTTAAAAAAATAGAAAAGTATAGCCAAAAAGGCTGGCAAACCTTATTTTAAATTAAATTTTAAAATCTTTATTATAAAAATAAATAGTAATTTAAATTCTAAAAATTCTAAAAATAAAATAATTAAAATAATATTTTTTACCAGCCTTAATAATTTAAAATTAAATAATAAAAAAAGTATAATAAGGATAATTAAAAACCTATTTTCCATATTTAGCACTTTAAAAAATCAATGCCTAATATATTATAAATATATTGGTAAATAGCGCAATATTCCATATTTGCATTAAATAAAATCAAAAATGATTTTCCGCAAAATTAACGCCAAATTTATATTGGTAAATAAATATTATCTTTTATACCTGGATTTTTAAATTTTGCTATAATAATAAAACAATTCATAAAATTATATCAGATATTAAAGCCTTTAATATATTTATAATTGGCTATTCTCAATTCCAAGCCTTACTCCAGCAAATGCCTAAATTAATGCTAAATAAATCCAGGGCTAAAAAAGCGAAAATTATTTTCAAAAGAAGGAAAATCCACCATTTTTAAAATGGCTATTATTCCTCTTTTATTTAAAGCTGTGGAATTCCATATTTATAGCAATAATACACCAGTTTTAATATGCTTGCAAAATCTGGATAAATTGAAAATTATATTTAATAATATTGAAAATTATATAATACAAAAATACTTTTAATGGCTAATTATAATTTGTTTGGGATATTTTTTATTCTTTATTAAATCAAAGCCGATTATTAAAAGTAAATAAAATTATTTTACAAAGCCAGAAATAGAATAAATTTACAAAATTTAAAAAATTTAAATATTGAAAAGCTTTGCAAAATTTTAAAAAATGCCGGATATTATTTTAATATTAAAAATTTAAAAAATTCAACCAAATTTTGCAAAAACTACCAGCTTTATAGCAAATCTCCAGGCAAATTCAATTTCAAAATTAATTTTAATTTTAATTTTAACCATTTTATTATAATGAATATTATTTTTATTAATAGCAAAAAGGCCCTTTATATTATAAATAATGCAATTGGATTTATAATATACCAATTTCTTAAAGCCATTAATTTAGCTATTGGTATTTTTGCAAAGGATATTTAAAAAACCATTTAAAATTGTTAATTTTATATTTACTAAAGGCTATTTAATATTATTAAATATAATCTTAATATTAAAATAGCCAATATATTAAATTATATAGCATCTAATATAATAAAATCCCTATAAAGGCCTATTATAGTATTAGCAAAGTAAAAAAATACTATATTTTTTAAAAAAAACTTATAATATTCTAGCTAAAAAATGCCTAAAAAACCTCCGCACTTTATCCTGCAAATAATAATTAAGGCTATAAATAATACCGCTGAATTAAATAATTTAATATTTATTTTTCTGGTATTTAATGCATATTCCAAATTTGCCAAAACAAATCTACCATTTCCGGGAATATATTAAAAAGCTTAAGCCATTTAAAAATGCAATAAAAAGCTAAACAAGCTATAAACTAAATATATTATTTTTAATGCTTTAAATATTAGAAATAATCTAAATACCTTTATTATTATAGACCTTTTATTTGGCTTTCAAATTCAAATTTGGAAAAAAACAAATTAAATGGCAAGGCTTTTACAGTCTGCTAAAAATTAATAATCAGATTGGTATCCTTTAAATATCAATTGGGCCAAGAAATTTCAAATTTATTTTAATTAAATTCTACTTTATTGCAAAAAATAACACTTTAAAATTAATATTTTTTGCAATACCTTCCAAATTTATAAATAATACCATTCCAAAGCCAACTTTCAGAAAATTAGTAACAAATTTAATTAAAAAGCCATATAAATTAACTTTTAAATCCCAAAAAGCCCCAAAATAGCCAATTAAAACAGGATTTGAATTTTTTTTTAAAAAAACACCAATTAAACCAGCCAAAAAAGCAATTATTCCAGCTCCAATCAAAAAGAGCTTTATAATTTCAATTTTTTTAAAAAAATTAAAAAAGCCAGTATTTTTTTAAAGTTTTTCAAAATAATTTTAATATTATAAAAGTAATTAAAAAAATAAATTTATTATTTATTTAATTGCTAAAAACATTGCAAATCTATTTTTGGCAAATTAGCTAAAGCAAAAAAGCAAAATTACCATATTTAACAAAGCCTTTAAAATATTTAATGCCATTGAAATTAATATTTTTATTGCTATTGGTATTTTTAAATTTATTTCTTTTAAATTTAAAATCTATATTAAAAATATTAAAAGATTTGGAATTAAATTTATAAAAGAAATTAAAAGCAAAGCTATTATAGCTTTATATAAAAAATTAAAAATAATTATTTATAGCTATAAAAATACTAAAGAAAAACTTTTTTATTTAAGCCCCAATTATTTAATATTATAGCCAAAACCTAATTATTTATATTACGCTATTTTTTAAATTAAATCAAAAACAAAATACAAAATAATAGCTGAATTCTGGGCCAAAAATATTACCCAAGTTTATTTTTAATTTAAAAATAAGCTAAAAAATATATATATATATAACTTGCCCAAAAAGATTAAAAATAAATATTTTTTAGAAATTTTAATCCAAATTTTGAAGCCATTTTATAAATTTGCAAAAGCTGGCCTATATTAATAAATAATTTATATTAAGCATTATATTAAAAAATGGATGCAATAGCAGCTACTATAAAATAGCCATTATATATAATAGCTAAATCCGAAAAAAACTAGCATCCGCATAATAAAAATATCCTTATTTTAAAATGCCAATTATTCTAATTTTTTTAAATATAATACAACATTTTTTGCACCTTTATTTTATACTTTTATATTTATTTATTTTCAATAAATTATAAGCCCAAAATCGCATAAATTTCTAAGTAATTAACTAATATTATTTTAATTAATTTTTTAATATTGTCCCAATAAAAACTTTATAGTTTAGCAAATTTCTCCTTCTCCCAATACTATATAATCCATTGCAGAATAATTAAAACCAATACAAAAATTCCTTTATATTTACCCCTTTGCCAATGCTTTTATAATATTTTATAAAATCAATTAAAACCAATAAAAAAAACCTTTTATAATTTACCCGGCCAATTTAAAAACCATTTCACCAATTATTTTCAAAAGCTAAATAAAAACTTCTATAATAATACCCTTTTTATTATTTTTTCTTTTTCCTCCAATTAATTGCTTTTATTTTTACATTCGCCAATATATCCAATAATAAAAAAACCACAAAAGCGCATTTAACGCTATTAAAAACCAATTATAAAATGTAATTCCGCAATATAAAAATCCGCTTTAATAAAAAAAACCATATAATTCACTATTAAAAAAATCATTTTTAAATATATTAATATTGCTTTTGCTTTTAAAATCATTAATAAAAATAACGCATTTTTTACTCAATCTAGTATTCCAAACATCAATTTAAAAATCGTATTTTCTGCTTTATTAATTAAAAATCAAATTAATAAACTTAACAGCAAATCCAAAAAAATATTTATTGGCCAAAGCAAAAAAGCTATCCTAATTTGTTTTTTGAATTTAATATTCGATTTGTCTATTTAATAGATTTGCAAATGCTAATTATTTTTTAAATTAAGCTACTTATAGCAGGAAAACCTAATTACAAATAGAAAACCTTGTATTTAAATAATTGTCGGCTAAGCCATTCCGTTTAAAAATACTATTTAAAAAATAATATTTTATTAAAACTCCATTAAATTTTTTTTATTGGTTAAAAACGTTTAATATACTCTATTAGCAATCTTTGCATATTTGCGCTAGCTGCCCCCGTAATATAATTTATTTAATTATATCTAGCGCTATGCTTTTTTTTTATTGGTTAATTTTTCTTATTTTTATATCCTCCTTCCAATTAGGACTTAAGCTTATTTTCTAAATCCTCCCTTCACCAATCCTCCCGTTCCATTTCTCCATTCTCCAATCGCTTTAGCCTATTATATATTTAACCCAATCCGTTCAAAATGCCTATTAACTTTTTGTTATTTTAATTTCGGGCCCTCAAAGCCTTAGCTAAAATAACCAAGCCTTTAATATTTTTAAAAAATATATTTTATATTAAATCTATAATATATTTTTTAAAAAAGCCTATTAATTAAATGGCGTTAATTAAATAAAGGTTTTTTTTTACTTTTTATAGCGTATTGGTAATTAAAAGAACTGCTATTAATTAATGGATTTTTTAATATAATATAAATATAAATTAAAATAAAACAAATTCGGCTGCAAAAATAATATATTTTGGCTATTAAGTTTAAAAAGCCGTTATTTATATAAATGCATAAATTCCATTATTATATTTTAATATAATATAATAATAAAATAAAGAAACCAATTATAATATATATATATATATATATATATATATTAATAGGCGAAAACTTTCTAAAATATAGAATATTATAATATAATAATTGCCTGCAATTAATATATATAATTGTATAAGCTTTAATAGCTTAGTAATATAATTAATTAATTCTATTAAAATATTAACGCTATTATTATTTTTTACTAATTGCGGTGGCCATTAAAAAATTATAATATATTAGAATAATTAAAAACAAATTGCCAAATAGGATATATTATATATATTCCTTTGCTATAAAAAATAGCCGCTGCCTTTTTTAAATAAAAATAGCAGTGCCTAAATATTATATATTAAAAGCCTTGCTTAGCTTTTTTAATAAATAACGCTTATTTTTACGCATTTTTAATATATATATTTTATAAACTGCCCGCAAAATGCCCTTTTTGGCCCCGTATAATAATTATCCCATTTTTTATAACTTTAAATTTTAAAGCTTTTAAATACTGATTTTTGCTTTTTAATAATCCAATATTTAGGCTTTGGTTATTAATTTTGGCGTTTTATTTTACTTGTATAAATTTATAAATTTTTATTAATTTATTATTATTATTAACCATTTATAAATTTAATATTGCCTAATTTTTAAAGCCTTAATTTTAATATATAGCTTACGCTATTTATTATCAAATTAATTTTAAATTTTTATTTAATTTTGTTTTATTTTAAATTTTTATTCTTCTATATTAAAATTTATTAGAATTTTATTATTTTTATTAGCTTTGCATATATTATATTAGCTTTCGCGTATATTGGTTTTATAAATACCGGAAAATTAATATAGCGGCGGCTTATTTTAAATAATTAGTTTCAAAGTTTTTTTTTATTTTTTGCCTTTTTTTATATATATATTATACATTTATTGCAATAATAATATATTAATTTTAATTGCACTTTTAATTTTAAATCTCTTTAAATTTATTTTTGGCAAATTTTAACTTTTAATTTCTTTTTTTATAGCGATTATATTGGATTTTATTAAGGCTTTATTTATATAAAGCAAGCTTTTCTACTTTTTTTAGGCTTTTCTTTTTAATCACTTTTATACAGATTTTTTAATATATACCTTTTTAGCGAAAATCAAGTGTTTTTGTTTTTTTTGTTTTTTTTTAATATTATAGCTTTTAATATTTTTAACCGCAAAATATAAAATTTTAATAATGGCTTATTTTAAGCTTTGCGCAATAAAGTTTTTATTTCTAATTATAATAATGGTATTAAATTTGCAATTTTGTTATAAAATTTAAATTGTATTTTTATTAAGCCTATATTTATATTTGCTATATATAAAGCTTTTATTTAAACTCTTTTTACAAAACTTCTAATATTTATAATTAAGCCGCAAATAATTTTAAATATAATTATTATTGCGGTAATTATAAGCTTTTTTATTGTATAATAAATTTATATATTGCTTTTTTTATCTTATTTTTAAATTAATTTATTATTTTATAAATTTTTATTGCTTAAATTCCCTTATTTAATATAATTTATAATATTTTTATATTTTACCGTCATTCCTGAATTAAAATTTAAGCCCTTTTTAAAAATCAATATATTAGTTATAATAATAAATTAAATTAATTAAAAAATAATGCAAAAGCTATTAAAATCTTTTTTTGCTTTAAAATGTATATTTTTTAAAATATAAAATACACAATACATTTAAAAATATTATAATTGCAATAATATCTTTAATTAAAATTCTTTTTATAATTTATATTTTAATATATATAGCAATTAATATTTAATATTCATTAATAACTTTATTTTATGTTTTTTTATATATATCTAATTAAAATATAATTAAAATATAATTTTAATTAGTTTTGTAATAATATTTTATTTAATATAAAAAGACTCGATTTTTAATAATATAATATAAAATATTAAAATTACAATTTTAATATATATAAATTAAATTTTAAAAGTATTATAATTTTTTTAATTTTATTAATTCGGTTTATTTTATATAATATTTGTTTTTAATTAAATATTTATTTTTATTTTTGCTTTTGCTTAATATTGCATATAATTAAGCATTTTCTATTTAAATATAATGCAAAAACTGGCTTTTTAATATCTTTTTTTAAAGCTTACGCTTTTTTTACAATTTTTTTATTATTATTATAATTTAGCTTTAATATTCTTTTAATAAATTTATTTAAAATTATTAAGGCATTCTTAAAGGTTTTTTAAGCTAATATTTAATTTTAATTTTAGCTCTAGCTTTTTTAAGATATATAAAATATAAATTAACCGTTTTTATTTTTTTTATACATTATATTCTTTTTAAAGTTTTTATTTTTAATTATTTTTAAAAATTTAAAAATTTATAAAGCACGATTTACGTATATTATTTTAAAATATTTTAGCAAATCTCAAAAAACTAATATAAAAAGTTTTATATAATTCTTTTAATTTAAATTTAAATAGTAATTTTAAAAAATAAATTAAGGTTTTTTTTTACTAATAAAAAAAAAGCTTATATATTTTTTTACTAGCCTTTTGGCTTTAAAATATATATTTTTAATATATAAAAAATCCCAATGCCCTTTATTAAAATTTATATTTTTATATTTATTTTTATATATTTTTATATATTTATTAATATTATTTTTCCAATTTTTATAATAATGTATATTTGCTATATTATATTTGTTTTTTTGGTTTTTTATATTAGGTATTTTAATCTTTTATAAATTATATAAAAACAAAAAATTAATTTGCAAATAATATTTATATATTATAAAAAAAATGTTTTTTATTATAATTAATTAAATTGCCTAATTCTTTTATTATTATTATAGCAATATTATATATAAGCGCTTGAAATTTAATTTATTTGCTTTATTTACCTATTTATTTAAAGGTAAAATATAATACTATATTTGTATATTATATAGAATTTATAATAAAAAGCTGTTTATAATATATTAATAAATATAAAGCCATAATTAAATATAATAATTTTAAAACAAATTATAAAATAAAAATCTTTATTAAAAAATAATGTTACTAAAAATTATATATTAATATTTTTAATTATATATATAAATTATATAGCATTAATATAATAATTTATTTATATTAAAATAATACTATATATTTTATTTATATTTTATAGTTTTAGCAAATTTATAATAAAATTTTATAATAGATATATTTCTAATTTATTAATTAAAAGAAAAATTATAATTAATTATAAAAGATATATTAATAAATTTTATTTTATTAGCAAATATAATAATTATATATATAATTCTATATTTTTGCCCTTATATTTAATTAATAATATTTATAATAAATTAATATTAATATTTATTTTATTTTGAAATAGCTTGCTAATTTGTTATTATAGGTAATATATAAAAATTTATTACATAATTTATTTATTATAAATATAAAGAATTTCCTTTTTATATAATATATTATTTTTAAATTGCTATTATTTGTTTTTAAAAAATGGAAATTTGCCTTATATTTTTATTATATTTTTATTATTTTTTAAGCTTTAAAAATATTCATAACATTTGGTTTAATTTTTTTAATTTTTTAATTTTTGTAGCTTAAATATAATATATAGCGTTAATTTCCCGGCTTAATAATTTTAATTAAATTATAATTGCCGTATTTATAAAAGCAATTATTGTTTTTAAAAATTATGTATTTCATATATAATTAAATATATAGCAAAGCTTCTATTATAATATTAATAAAAACAAAAAAAAATTACTTAAGCATTTTTTATTGTTTTTTTATAATTTGGCCTATAAAATAAAAAATTAGCGGGATTTTTAATTTTTGTAATATATTTACGATTAAAATTATAAAACTTTATTTTATAATTTATTAATATGTTTTATATTTATAAAATAGCGCAAATTATTATAATTTGTGAATATTTAAATTTTATAATATACGCTTTTAATATATTATTTTTAATATTAAAGAAAATTTATAATTGCAAGCGATTTAATATTATATACTTAATATATTAATTTTTCGTTAATTAGCTTATAAAATTGAAAAGCTATTAAATATTCATAATATTGCATTAAATTATTTAAATTTTGAAATTGCTTTAAAATTCTTTTTATTATAAATTTAAAAGCATTATATATAATTTACAATTATTCTATAAAATTGAAATATTGCAACATTAGCTTATTTATAAATGCGTTTTAATATGCTAAAAAGCCTTTTATATTTTTAAAAGCTATTTAAATAAGCTTTTTATTTATTTATTATAAAGCTTAAAAATAAAATCTTATTTATTTCGAATTTATATTTGCTTTTCTTTATAAAATTCTTTTTTTATAGCTTTTTAAATATAACCTTTATATACTTATTATATTTATTAAAATTTTCCAAATAAATTAAAATATTATTAAAATAAATTATTATAATAATATTTAAAAACTCCCTAAATAATATATTTATATGAATTTAAAATATGATTCGCGTATTTGCTAATTTAAATAATATTACAAAATATTTAAAATAGCCATATTTTATACAAAATATTATTTTTCATTTTTTATTTTTTACATATAAATTTTATAATATATGTTTTTAAAATTTGATTTAATAAGAATTTTCGCTTTTTTTTAATTTAGCCAAAGATTCATTAATTAAAAAAATAAATAACAAATTTTAATAATAATATTATTTAAATTTTTATAATTAATATATAAGCGTAAGCTATTGTTTTAAAAAAATATAAATCATATAACAATTTTTATTAGGCTTTTTAATTTATAAATCCAGCTTTTTACTAATATATTATTATTATTCTTTTAATATAATTAGCTGCTTTTTAAATAGCTTATAAATAAATTGGTAAAATACATTTATTTTAATCTTTATAATATAATTTTAATTAAAATATATAAATAATATACTAGTTTTTATTGCGTTAAAAATATTATTAAAATAGCTTAGCTTTTTTAATTTTTTATATTTTAACTTTTTATTTTAAGTTTAATTTTAATTTTATTATATATTTTTTACGGGTATTTTTAATATTTGGCAATTTATAGCCTTAAAAATATATTAATATTTTATTTTATTTTGCTAAAATTTTGGTATTTTCTTTAATATATATATAATAGGGTTTTTATTTAAATTTGCGGTATCTTTTATAAAAAATAGCTTTTTATTTACTTTGCTAAATATTATTTTATATAATTTAATATTACATTTTCAATTTTTATATAATAATTGCTTATTTATTATATTTAAAATATAAATTATTATATTTACCTTTTTTAATTTATTTAGCTTATTTTAAGCAATAATTTTATACTTAATTTAATATTTATAAATAAAATTGGCTGTAGCTTAATTATAGTATTTATTACCTGCTTACTTAAATTAAAATATATTTATAAGTAAATTATATAAATACGTAAATATTTTATAATATTATTTAATTTTAATTTACATTTTATTAAAAAAATAAAATTCTAAATATTATATATATATTAATCTATTTTTAAATTTTTATAAATATTAATAATATTAAGTCTTTAGTTAATATATTATTAATAAATGCAGAAATAAAAATTGTATTTTAAATATCGGTTATAATTAAATAATTAATTATTATATATTTTTGCTTTATAAAAAAAGTATTAAATTAAGCAATTATTAATTTTGTTTTAATTATTATATTTGTATTTATAATTTATAAAATTAAAGCTTTTATTAATAGCTTTTATAATTTCTTTTTAATTATATTTATTTTAGTTGTCATTAGTATAATTATAATTATAATTAACGCCATTTTTATATAATTGGCCTTTGTTTTATAGCTATTAAAATTATTACTATTTAAAATATATATTTTATTACCGGGCAATTTATATTTATAGGCTTTATATTTACACCCTTAATAATTTTAATATGTTTTTTGTTTATAAATATAATTAAATAGGCCATAAGTATTAAAATTATAATTAAAATATAAAAACAACAGGTATTAATTTTGGCTGCGCTATTAGCGTTTATTTTAATAATAGCCGTTTCTTTTGCTTTTGCAATTGGGCTAATATTAAATTGCTATATTATTATTTAAAATATTATATAAATTTTTTAATTTATTATAATTATCATAATGCTTTTTTAAATTATTTGCATTAAATATAGATTTATTTTAAATTAAAAATTAAATTTATCCTTATATTTAATATTTTTGGCTATATTAAATATATATTGCATATTAATTTATAATTAATTATTTTATTGAAAAATAAAATTTTATTTAATATGATTGCAAAGCTTAAAAATAAATTGATTATTAAAAAATATAGAAAATATAGTTTTTATATAAAAAAGCAAAATTTCTATTTTACAATAAATGTTTTTAATTATTTTATCTTTTGAAGCTTTTTTAGCAAATTAATTTAATATATATAATATATATTATTATTTTGCATTTATTATATTTAATATTAAATTTTTGATTTTTTTCATGAAAACTTTTTTAATTTATAATTTAATTAATAATATTACTATATAATATACATATAGCCTTTACGCGTAATTAAAATATAATAAATAGAAATTATATTATTTTTTTAAAGAAAGAAATAAAATTGCGTATTAAAATAATTTTATAAATAATTAAATTATTTCTAATATTTATATACATTATATATATAATTTAATTTAATATTTAATATATAAGATTTTTTGAATATATAAAACCTTTTAGCAATTAATTATTTATTATTAGAATTTAAGCCAAATAAATTGCGTTTGCGGGTAAAAATTGCAAATTTGGCTTATAATTTCATAATAGTTTTTTAGCTTTAATTTTTTAAGTAATTTATTAAATGGCTATAAAATTATTAAAATTTAAATTGGCTTAGCCTTAAATTAAATTAAAAGCGGGAATAAAAGCGAAAGCAAAAGCTTAATTAATTTTGCTTTTATATAGCATGCCTATATCTCCGGCTAAGGCGTTTTAATTTTAAGCTTGCTTAAGCGGGTTTATATTAATAAATTGGCTATTTGGCTGGGAAAAGCTATTAGTTAATTTTTAATTTTAATTAAAAAATTTTTAAATTGCCTTTAATTGCCAATATTAATAGTATTTCTATTAATATTATTAATAATAGCATTATTAGCAAATATATTATTATTTTTATTATTATTTAATATAATTTTTTAATTTGGTATAAAAATTGCATTAATAGTATTATTAAAATTAAATTGCTTTAAAATTAAAAGAACCTGGTTTTTAAAGCTTTTAGCAAAGCTTAATATATTATAATTAGCGTCAAATTTACGGCTATTTAATTAAATAATTAGTTCTTTGCCAAATTATTATTTGTTAAAATAAAAACGGTTATTTTATTATAATAATTAAAAATAAATTAATAAATAAAATATATTATATATATTCTTTTATTATAAAAAACAGCTGATGTTTTTTTTAAATAAAAATAACAGCACCTAAATACTATATATTAAAAGCCTTGCTTAGCTTTTTTAATAAATAATGCTTATCTTTTACGCACCTTTAGCGCACGTACCTTATAAGGTGCCTGCAGGGCGCCTTTCTCGGCCCCGTGTAATATAATACCAAATTGCCAATATTAAAAAATAATCGAAAAATAGCATGCTTTATTAAAAAGGCCTTAATAGCTATAATAGTATAATTATTATATAAATGGTTTTTGTATTATATAAAAATTATATAATAATTTAAACCCAAAATCCATTATTTACAAAAAGAAACCGCATTGCGCCAATCCCCTATTTTAGTAATCACTTAATTAATCGCCGGATTTTTGCAAAACATCGGGGCCTTTAGCAAAAATCGAACCCGCAATTTTAAATTTATATAATACAAGCAAGATTTGCCTAGCCAATAATAACAAACGTTATCACTAAGCCACGGAGGCTATTCTAAATATTAAAAATATAAAACAAATACAAAACAGCCAAGGCCAAGGCTATTAGTTTTCTATTTTTTCTTTTTATCAATAATAATAAATCCTTTTTTAATAAATATAATATTATTAAAAACTTATAAAACCATTTTAAAAAACTATATACAAAATTCAATATTACTTTTAATTTAATATATATTATTAAAATCCAAATTTTTATTTAAAGCAAAAATACCATTATTCGCTTTATTTAAAACAAGCTTTGCAAATCTTAATACAAACTAGTATTTGATAATACATTCTATATTAATACTTATAGCAATAAAATCCTATTTTTTTATTTTAACCAAATTCTTCCCAATAATTATACTATTACACTCAATACTTTTTTATTAATTAATACTATAATAATAATAATAAAAAAACTTAAAAAAAAGCTTATATTAATTCCTAATAGCAAAAATTATATTTTTATTGCCAAAATCGAAAAGCAATTCCAATAAAATAAAATTAATAAAATCAACTCTTTGCAATTTTTGCAATAGCGCTTATTTTATTTGCAATCTCCTTAATAAAAAAGCTATATTAATTTCTGTTTTTGCTAATTAATGCTTAATTCGCAATTTTAAATTGTTTTTCAAAATAAAGCTTTATAATTATTGCTCTCGCTTTTAATTTAATTTTTCAAAATATTACTATTGCTTTCTTTTTCGCTATTATTTCCTTTTTAAACAAATCCGTTATAATAATGCCAAAGAAAAAAACTTGCTTTATATTAAAAAAAGGCGCCCTTTAGCCCTTGATTGAAATGCACGGACCATGTAATAAATGCCTTAAGCACTAGCGTAATTAGAGCCAGAGATTTAAATGCTTTTAAATTTCTAGCGGCGGCGATGTTTTTACCCTTTTTAATGCAATATATATTGGTAATCCCTTATTTATTTTAATAAATTATAAAATTCGGATTGCGCAAAGCAATAAAAATCATTATTTTGCATTTGTAGAAAATAAATTATTAGTATTGGATTTACTTTTATTTTATTTTATGCAAAATAGCTGCGCAAAATAAAAGTTTAAAGCTGCAAAATATATTTTAGATTATGCCTATAAGGGATTATTGCAAATAATACCTATTATAATATAATATCGGTTAAAATATTGCAATACTTTTATTGCAAATTTCTAGCGCAGTTTTAAATTTAATTTAAATTTAAATGTTTTAAATTTGCATTATTTAAATTTTCATATTTATAAATTTGCAAATTGCGCAATTAATAATTGTTTTTTTTTTCAAATTTGTTTATCCTTTTTTAAAATCCCAAATCCGAGCTGCATTTACCTATCCAAGGATATAGCTAAAAATAAAAGCACCAAATAGCGCATTTTAATACTTTTCTATAAAAACCATATTAGTTAAGTTTTTGAAATAAAAATTAAGCTAAGTAAAAGAAAAATTGGTATATTATTTAAAAGACTTACCAAAGCTATATTAAATATAAAAGCATTAATCCCGCAAAAATTATTAATATTAAAAATATAATTGAAAAGCTAAAAACCTTAATTAATGGAAATAAATTCTATAGGCTAAATTGCAATAAAGGTTTTAAATATTGCAAAAATAGCGCCTATTGGTTTTTATATTTGCCGTTTTATTAAATAATAATTAGCAATTGTTTAAAAAATATAATATTATTTACGCTTTTTAAAAATACTTTAAAAAAAAGTATTTTTAAATTTACAAATCCATTTCAAATAAACATTTAAATAAATTCTATATTTTTAAACTAGATAATATAATAATTTTAAAAAGCTGGAATATATTAAAAAATTACAAACGGAAGCTTATTGCCGCCAATTGTTTTATAAAAAACCTTTATTTTAACAAGCTTTTATTTATTATTTTTTAGTCCGCCCTTTTTAAAAAATATTGGTTAATTCTAATGGCTTTTTGCAATTAAATATTTATTATAAAAGCTAAGCTCCAAATCTTCTAAAAAGCTGAAAAAGAGTTTAAAAATAAAGAAAGCAATATTAAGGCTGGTCTATATGCTTGTAAAAAATGCAAAAATAGAGATAAAAAAAGTTTTAACGGTTTTAATAATAATTTCTTTTGCTTTTTTTGCAAGTTTAATAAATATTGGATTAAGGATTGCTTTATATTGGGCAAAGCTTAAGCTTTTATTAAAATTTGCAAGGAAAAAGGTAAAAAAGAAAAAACGTCCAAAAATAAAAAGCTTTATTATAAGGATTAATGTAAAGGCAAAAATAATAAAAAAGGATAATAAAAAGAAAAAGGATTTTAAAAATCCCCCAAAAAAGGACTTCCGGCTATATAGCCGAAGCCAGCTTTAATTCCGATTTTTCTTTTTTTAGTTCCGATAAAGATATTTTTAATAAGGTTGAAATTTGCTATTTTTTAAAAAAATTAATCAATAAGGCTTTTTTCCAAGCCTAGGCTTTAAATACTAGCGCCTTTTTTTAGATATTTAACAAATAATTTGTATTTTAGATTTTTAATTAAATTTCCAAACGCGCAATTAAAATTAACAAAGGAATTCTTTGGGCTATATATAAAGGTACGGCAAAATTAATTTGCGATAATGGAATGGAATTAAAATTTAAAAAGATATTTTATATGCCTAAATTAGAATATAATTTAGTTTCTGGCAAAAAGCTTTATGTTATTGGTTTTAAAAAAGAATTTAATAATAAAAAAATATAGTATAGAATTGCTAAAACTTAAATTATAATTGAAGCAATAGTAAAAAGCGGATTTTATTTTATTTTATATATTAATAAGGTATATAAAAAGGCTTTAATAGCCATTATTAAAAGATTAGCTATATTAATTAAAGCTGCTAAAAAGACAATTAAAATAAATGAGTTAAAAAAGCTTAAATTGTCTAAAATAGAATAATATATTTATAATTTAATTTATAAAAGATTTTTTTATTTAGACTTTTAAAAAACGGCGAAACCCTCCGGTACCCCCCGACCGAAATTTTTAAACTATTATACCCCCCAAACTTTGACCTATTCTATCTCGCTTAATAATATATATAATTTAAATTTGAAAAAAGCTTTTAAAAAAGAATCGTTTATTTTACGAGGGAAAAATAAAATCCTATATAGTTTATTACTAGCGTAAGTTTATATTAATTTCTAAAATATAAGGTTTTGAACGCCCGGAATATAAAGGGGGTATAGAAATCGTTATTTTTATTAATTAAAAATGGTTTAAAAAAGGCTTTTATTATAAAAGTATATATACACAGTCTAAATAAAATTAATCAAATATTTTATATTTGAAATCAAATTGCAAAAAAATTAAAAATTGGTAAATATATAATAGCATTTACCCAAGGCAAATATAGCCAAATTATAATCTAAAAATTTCAGGACTACTATACCCCCTAAATTTAAAATCAATTGCAGCGCCACCACTTTTAAAAATAATTTAATTGTAACTTGGGATTATTTTTCGCTGGAGTTTAATTAGCAATAGAAAGTATTAAAATAATTATTAAGACAAAATAATATTTGCCCTTTAATGCCTTGGGTAGCTAGCGGTCATTTATGCCCTATAGCCAGCGCTAGCGCCAAGAGTTTAAATAGCTTTATAATAGAAAAAAAAACTTTTTTATTGTTTTATTATTGCAATTAATACAATTATTCCTTGCCTTTGCTTAAATTTATAAATAATGCTTATTTCGATTTTAATAAATTATAAGCCCGGCTTTGCCAATTTAATAGCTGGATTGCAATTATTTTGCTATTGCTTTTTTTAATTTTAAATTAAGCTTGAAACGCTTTTTTATATATGCGCGCGCGCAGCAATTTTACGCCGTGAAATTAAAATAATCCAATTTTGCAAATTAGGCCTATTTAACCTTGCTTTTTAAGCCAAATTAAAATGGTCTTTTAAGCAATTAAAAAACCTTATATTTTTGAGCTTATTTGCTTAAAAAAGGTTGTTTTAATTGCTAATTTATAATAAATAAAATAATCTATTTAATCTTAATTTAAAATAATCTTTTGTAAATGGCAAAAAATAAATTTTTTATAAAACTCTCTAATTGATTTATAATAATTAATTATAGCCGAAAAATATAATAGCGCCGCTAAATAGCGCGTTCCAATTTTTAGCTTTAATAATTATTTAAATTGGTTTTTCCAAATAAAGGTTAAGCTTTTTAAAAAGCGAGTTTATTATACTATTTAAAATCCGGTGGAAATTTATGCTTTGATTAATTAACTAATTAATATTAAAAGCTTAAAAACAATAGCTGCTATATTTGCATTTGCTGCAATTATTGCAATTGCTATATTTATTGTAATTTTAATAGCTATATTATTAAATAACTATTCGCTTAGAATTAATATTAATAAATTAGCAAAAATTATTACCAAGCTAAGAATTAATGGCATTATTTATAAATTTAATAAAAAAAAAGCATAATATATATATTAGAAACTTGGCTATTGCAATTATAATTATATATTTTTTTAAAAAAATACAACTAAAAAAGTTTTAAAAAGAATTAATTGCTTATATATTTTAAAACTATTTTAAATTAAAATATAAAAACAATTATAAATTAATTGCTAATAATTATATAATTAAAATTTATGCCTTTTTTATATGCAATTTAATTATAATAAAAAATTGAATTATTTTAAACCTATACCGGAGAAAGCTAATTGCAGCCAATAGATTTTATAAAAATATATATAATAATAAAGAATTTTTTTAAATCCTTTATAAAGCTTGCTAAATTGCAAATCTAAAATATTTTATAATTATTTTGATATTTTAAAATTTAATTTTTATTTTACTTAATATTCATCTTTAATATTTATATAAAATAAAATAGCAATTTGCATTAAAAATTGGATTAAATATAATTATATATAATGGTTGAAATAATTAAATTAATATTTATAAAGGAGATTAATATAGCCAAAATAAATAATATAGCAATTTAAATCAGCGCAATTTATTATATATTCGCTAATATATAAAATTAATTTTTAATAAAAATTGCAATAACTTTAGCTATAATTTATATAATTTAATTTTGCATTATATTTATTAATGCTTTTTGCTTAATAAAGCTTCTATTTTTATTAAAATCATTTAATGCAAAAATTAAAAAAAGCGCAATAATAATAAAGGCAAAAATAATTAAAAGGGCTTTAAATTAAGAATAGTCCGTTTTGTTATTTGGTATAAAAATTAAAAAAATCCGATATTTATTACCCGAAAGCTATAGGCTTTGCCGCCAATAAAAACAAAACATTAAGGAAAATCAAATTAAAAAATCCAAAAGAGTATCCTATTTTTTTAAGGAATTAATTGGTAAAATTGCTTTTTTTTACTAGATATGAAATATAGCTACCTTTAGCTATATATTTAACCAAATTCATATATTTAAATAAATTAATTAATTATTAAAATATATACCAATTAAAATTCAAAAACAATTAGGCTATTTATCGCGATATTGCATTATTAATATATAAAAATAGATTTTTAATAGCGTTATAAAAAAAATCGCAATTTAATTGCAATTTAATTTCGGGAAAAAAGCTATATAATACTGATTTTAATAATTATTTTAATAATTTTAAAATATAGTTTAAAAATACAAGTAGGCAAATTATAATTAAAATAAATTTATATAAATAACGGGAAAATTAAAACAATATATATTGCAAAAATAAACGGAAATATAAAGAAAAATATAATAACCGGCTAAAAAAAGCTTAATTTAAAATTATTAAATCCGATTAAATAAAATTTCGAAAATTTAGTAAAATCGAATAATATATTTAAAAATTATAGTATAAAAAATATATTATCTAAAATTAAAAAAACTGCAATTATTATACTATTGAAAAAAAAAGAGGAATTGGATTTCCAAAAAGCTTAATTTGCACAAAAAGAAAAAACTTAAGCTTCTTTATTTTAATATTATTAACAGCTTTAATTAATTAATTTATATAAATAAATAGCTATTTTTAATTATTAACTCGTATTTAAAAATAATCTGATTTATTTTTCGCAAAATAAAAGCTAAAGCTGGTAAAAAGCTAAAAATATAAATTTGAAAAAAAAAAAAGCTATAAATTAGCTGCAAAATTAAAGCTTGCAAAAACAATAATGCTTTTAAATCATTAAACATTATTAAAAAAAGCTATATATATATAATATTAGCGTAAAATAATTGCATCCTTATATTAAAATAAACCAGCTAAATGTAGCATTTAAATCGTTTAAGCTAATATTAAATTAATGTTTTTTAATATTTAGCTGCCAATTAAATTTTGAAATAAAGCTGCCAAATACAATGCTTATATTTAAAACTATAATAAAAAAGGGTTAGTAATTAGAAAATATTTAATAAGCCCTAATAAAGCTTATTTTTAAATAATTTCCGGAATTAATTATATTTGGATATCCGGCGCTAAATACTATTTTAAAGCCAGCAATATAATAAGCTAATAAATACTATAAGAAATTGGGGTTTTTATAGAGTATATAAAAACCATTATTAAATAATCAAAATTTTATTTTTTAATGCTAAAAAGAATTACCCCTATTAATTAATGCAAAATCTTTAAAAATAATTCTAGCGGTATTATTAAATTAAAAGTTTAATTACCCGCAAAATATAAAAGCCTGGCTAGAAAACATAAACCGGATTATAACCGGCCGGATAAAGCGCCAAATAATTTAAAAAATATACCACTAATATAAAAAAAAAGCGTTTAAAAAGGCTATTAAAATAATACTTTTAAATTGGAAATTAAATATTATTTAAAATAGGCCAATTATTTCTGCAATATTTAAATTTTAAAATAAGGAATTTATTGGTGCTTTAAAAAACATTTCAAATGCACTATTTATAGCATTTGGTTTGAAAAAGCTATATTAGCCGGGAATTAAGCTATTTTAAATATTTAAATCACAGTTAATTATTAATAATATACCAAGCTTTAAAAATATTGCTTTGCTTTTAAATTTAAATAAAATAGCAGATTTAGCCGGCAAAGCGCTACAATCCAATAAAAAAACAAAGCGCTTTTATATTAAAAAAAAGAGTTTTTAAGAATCGAAATTTAAATCCCGCATTTTATATAATTTTCGAATTATATTAAATATAATACTAACAATGGTATACCAGATTTACCAAATTAAAAAATAATAAATACCCCGGCTATTTTTATTAATTAATTACTGATTTTAGCAATTTAAAATCCAGAATTAACAAATATACCAAATTAGCGTTATCTTTTGCGAAAATACCTTGGGAAAAGGCGCTGGAAAAAAAACACCGTTAAAATTCAAAAATCAAAAATAAAGCTTGCAAAAATTATATATGCAATATTAGTATAAATAAATTATAATAATAAAAAATTTAATAATTTTGATTAATAATATTATGGAAAAAACCTATCTAATAACCGAAATATACGAAATCTATATTTTATAAATATATAATAAAGCTATTAATCGTCCCAAATACTTTGGCTAATAAAAAAAAACTATAAAACTAAAATTAATATTCTTTTTAAAAAATGGCACCTAAACAAAATGGCTAACTTTTAAAATGCAAATTTTATATTTGCAAAATAGGTTTATATAATTAAAATAAATCCAAATGGGATAATTAAGCGCTTTAAAGCCAAATTAATAGCTATGTTCTTCAAAAAAGAATACGGAAAAAATTACATTAAAATATTTGCCCCAATTGTATATATAGAATTCTTGTGCCTGTTTTTATTAATTATAATAAAAAACGATTTTAAATATTTTTATTTTAACATTAAAATGCTTTTATAAAGGCCAAAAATTAATTTAATATTTTTATAAAGGCTTTTAAAAAAATAAAGCTTAAAAACATAAAACTTTAAATTATAAAAAGCTTATATAAATACAAATAAGCTACAAAAAATTGGAATCTTTTTATAAAACAAAAATTGCAAAACTGGGAATTTATATAAAATAAAGCCAATTTATATTTCTATATTTATTCCGAAAAATAAAATAAATTTTTAATTTATATCAATAATATTGCTATAGCTGTAAAAAAACAGAAAGAATTTATTTTGGTTTTATAAAAAGCTTAATATATATTGTTTTATTAAAAGTTTGGGGAAAATTATTAAAATTTCAAGTATAAAAGTAATAAACAACCGGAAAGATAAAACGCTATAATTGGACTAAAAGCAATGTATTTGCATTGTTTTTAATAAATTTGGTTATTACAAAATATAAAAAAACCCTAAAAGAATTTCTATTTTAAATTATACCAATTTGCGCTTTATATCCTAAATAAATAAAATAATAAATATCCGGGAATACTAGCGCGCAATTGGAAATTTATATTTATTATAATTTTAAACAAATTAAATATAGCTTCCGCTTTTAATAAACTAGCGCAATATATATTAAATCCAATTATATATTATAATTATGCTTTGAAAAATCTAATACAATATTTAAATTTAATAATTAATTATAAAATTTACTATAATCCAAGGGAACTCTTTTTTATAATGGTTTACTTAAATGCAAATTGGATTAATAATAAAATTAATTGAGTAAATGTTTTTAAAAGTATTATTATAATTCAGTAAAAAATAGCAATTAATAGCTATTTTAATTTATAAAGCAGAATATATAAAATTGGCAATTTGCGCTAAGCAAAATTAATAAATAAATTAAATTTTTAAAAATCTAAATTATTTGTAATATATTGGAAGAAATTTAAAATATATTAAAATATATTAAAATAATTAGGGTATAATTGCCTTGGTTAAAATTTTCTAATTGTATAAAAGTTTAAAGCGTATTAATATTAGCTATTATTATATTTAGAATTTAAAGGAAATAAAAAGGGTAAATATGAATTTTATTCTTATAAATAATATAATTGCTAATAGGATAATTAAACTATTATTAAAGGTTAAATTTAAAAGATTTATAAAAATAATGAATATAATAAAATAAAGGAATTAAAAAGTCAGGATTTTATAAAAAGCTAAAAACAGATTTTAAACGGAAGTATTAAAATAAAATAATATTTGCCCTTTAATATTTTAGGCAGCTAGCCACCGGGTGGTCCTTGCCCCGTAATTAGCGCTAATGCCAAAAGTTTAAATAGTTTTATAATAAAGGAAAACGCTTTCTTTTCTCCTTATTATTGCAATTAATATAGCTATTCCCTACCCTTGTTTAAATTTATAAATGATGCCTATTTAGGTTTCAATAATAATTAATATAAAGGCTGCATAGGTATAAAAGGTCAAGGGTGCTAGGGAGCGCTAGAAAGCGCTGGAATAAAAGCTCTAACGCTAATTTCTAGCGTGTTTAAGCAACCATTAAAATAGCAATTTACCACGCGATAAAATTAATCCTTTTAATTGCTATTTTAATTATATTAACTGAGAAAATCAATTATAATTGCTTAAATAATTAATTTTATTGCATTGTAAATGGCTATTTAATTCCAGACCAAAAGCGCTGGAAAGCTAAAAGCGCTAATAAACGTTAAGCCTGGGCAAATTTAATTTTGTCAAAATTCCACCACTTTTAAAAATAATTGAATTCTAATTTTGGAAAATTGATTTTCTTAATTAATTTAGCTATTATAATTGCTTAAATAATTAATTATATTGCGTCGTAAATGGCTATTTTAATAATGGCTGAAAAAGCGTTAAACCAGGGCAAATTTAATTTTATTGAATTTTAAAACTATAATTTAAATTAATTATATTTTTACCATTTTTAAAAGTAATTAAATCCTGATTTTTGAAAATTGATTTTTTTAATCAATTTTACGATAAATTAATTAAAAGCAATTGAATTTATTGCGTTATAAATGGCTATTTAATTGCAAGCCTTAAATACTAGTAGCGCGCTTAGCTTCCCAAGCGCTCCCCAATACCCCATATTTTAGCCACCTATAATGCGATAAAATTAATTATTTAAGCGGTTATAATAGCTATATTAATTAAAAAAATCAATTTCTAAAAATCAAAATCCAATTATTTTTAAAATTAATAGAATTCCAATAAGATCAAATTTGCGCCGCTGGAATCGTTAAGCTTAGCGCTTTCCAGCGCTCCAGCGCTTTAGCGCTCCGTAGCATCTAAGGCTTGCAATTAAATAGTAATCCGTAATGCGATAAAGTTAATTATTTAAGAAATTATAATAGCTAAATTGATTGGGAAAATAAATATCCAAAAGTCAGAATTCAATTATTTTTAAAAATAATAAAATTCCTACAAAATCGAGTTTGCGCTGCTGGAGCCGTTAAGCTCAGCGCTCCCCCAGCGCTTTTTGGTGCCACCTCTAGCGCTTTTTACTATCCTTAATTTTTTATATCCACGCAGCCGTTATATTCATTATTTAAATAGTTTTTATCACTAATTAAAACCCAGCGAAAACGATTTTAAAGCCAGAATTAAATTATTTTTACAATTGATAAAAATGCAATTAATTTTAGAAATTTGGGGGATGTAGTAGTTCTAGTAATTTGGAATTAAAAAACTATTTAAATTTGCCTTGGATAAACGCTATTATATCTTTGTAAATTTAAAATATTTTTAAAATATAATTTTGGATTTTAATTAGGTTTTGGCCAATTTCATTTAAAGTTTATATATATATTTTTATAAAAAAGATATTATTTAATACATTTTTTAATTAATAAAAACAACGATTTTGGAACGGAACGAATTTGCCAAAAGGTACCATACCCCCTAAATTTCGGAAATTAATAACCATTTAAGCTAGTAATAAACGTATAAAAGGTTTTCTATTTTTGAAAACAGTCGTAAATTCTCTTTATAATTTAAATCTTTTTTCAAAATTATCTTAATTATTCAGCTACAAATAAAAGGCTGAAATTTAGGGGGTATGGTAGTCCGAAAATTTCAGTCGGGGGGTACCGGAGGGTTTTGCCGTTTAAAAAATCAGGAATTTTAGCAAAATTACTATATTTAATAAA
Source organism: Cyclaneusma minus (assembly GCA_037179335.1). Lineage (NCBI taxonomy): Eukaryota > Fungi > Ascomycota > Leotiomycetes > Marthamycetales > Marthamycetaceae > Cyclaneusma > Cyclaneusma minus. The sequence goes on along the minus strand of JAKZHN010000049.1, from coordinate 11,038 downwards.
TTAATTAAAATTTCTATATTGCGGGATTTTTATAAAATATATGCTTTGATTAAAATAAAAAACTCTTTTTCCAAAAAGCTAAATGCCTATAAAAAAAGGTTTTGGCATTAATTTAATTCAATATTGCAGATTCTTTTTTCATATTATTAAGATAAAACAATTATTTATTTTAAATTATTAATAGCCGTTCCAATAATATTTTAAAAAATTTTAAAATTATTAGAAAATAGGAAACCATTAAAGAAATTAAATGCCAATTTACCACAATTGCTTTTTTATATTAGAATGGCCTTGCAAAAAAAAGCATTTAATAAATAAAGGCTAATATACCGGCTATTTTGAAAAGTGCTTAATTTCCTATAGCGTTCTGGAATAAAGCGGCCAAATTTAACGCTTATATTAAAAACCGCGTGGATAAATTAAAAATTAATGAATATTTAATATATTTTAAAAAAGTTTGGGCTGAAATTATATTATTTATTAATTATATTTAGATATTTGGCATTAAATGCATCTTTTATTTTAATTTAATTTTTTTTAAAAGGCTAATGCTATAATAAATTGATATATATTGGAATTATTAGTATTTTTATAAAATATTTAAAAATAATAATTAAGCAATAATTTTTTTTAAATTAAAATGTATTATAAAAGTAAATAAAATAAACATATTTAAATATAGATTTGATTTTACAATTGAATTACGCTTAAAAATATTAGCTGCAAATTTTATTATAAATAACAAATTTAATGAAAAACCCCGTGGAAAATTAAAAAAATAGCCTATATAGCCAATTTAAAGAATAAGGGAGGTTTAGTATATTTCCATTACTTTAAAAAAGGATAAAGAGATTTTTGAAAAGGAGAATATAGGAAATATTATTCCCTTGCTAAATAATTTATTAAAAATGCTAATAAATAATGCATTAATTATAATATAAAAAACGCCTTGGTATAATATACCCAATATACTAATTGCTATAATATAAAATAAGCTGCCCGCTATAATATAAAATGAAATTTTAAAGATGCCCTAGCATAATATATCAGATATGCCAATCGCTATAATTTAAAAAAAGACAGTTTTTCCCGTTTTAAATGCCGCTTTAAAAGAGTTTTTAAATAAGCCAATTTTGAAACCGTTAAAAATATTTTGATTAAAAACGCCAAAGCTATTATTCAAAATTCTGGATAAAGTAAAGGGATTAGCAAAGGTTTTTAAGCCAAAAAAACCAATTAGAAAAATAAAAAACCAATTAGCCTTGAAATTATTTGAAAAAGCAAAATATTAAAGAAAAAGTGCAATTTTAAAAGTAAAAATCCCTTATTTCTAGCTAGCTTTTAAAAAGTATTAAATTATTAATAAGAAACGCGTTCTAAACCTTTTAAAAACACCTTTTTAAATGCACCATTAATTAAAAAAAAATTGAGAATAGTCCAAAAGCCATAAAATATTTGATCCGTATATTAGCTGCTAAAAACAAGGCTAAAGAAATAGGAAATTTAAAGCCAAAAGGGTAAAAATAAAAATGAAATAAAAAGCTTGTATTTACCAAAAAATAAAATTATGAAAAATAGTTAAAGCTATATTAGCTTATATTAATTATAATAATAAGAAATTTAATAAATTAATTAATTATATAATAAAAAAAGCTTTTGCAGCTATAAAACTTTGCGAAATTAAAATATTTTAAAGCTATAAAAAGCGGTGAATAACCTATATATAATATGCCAATTAATAGAAAAACGCTATAACTTTTAAATTGGTATTTTCTATAAAAAACAAAATATATAAATTAATTAAATGCTTTTTAAAAGCCAATTTGGTTTTTATTAAATGGATTTATACCATTAAAATTAATGCTAATAATTTAATTAAATAATTTAAAATCAGGCTGGTCGCTAGGGGTTTTAGCCAGATATTTAGAAAAAAGTATAAAAGAACATTTGCATTTATAATATGTATAAAAGTATTAAGGATTTTCCTATTTTTAATAGTAAAAAGAAATTTGGAATATTTGTATTTTAATATTAAAAATGCATTTATTAAAGCAAAAATACTATTTAATATTTATTTTAAAGTATTGTAAAAAATTTAAATCCTTTTAAAATATACATTAAAAATCCTCCGCAGCTTTTATAAATTAAAATAAATTATAAGGGATTGGAATTTATTAATAAAAAAAATGGAAAAAATGGAAATTTATTTAAAGCTTTGCAAATTTCTATATTTATATATATTCCGAAAAACAAATGAAATTACTAGTGTATATTAATAATATTGCTGCAGCTATAAAAAATAAAAACCAGCTAATATGGTTTTTTAAAAGATTAACGGATAAATTTAAAAAATCCTTAATATAAAAATTATTTATAATAGGAAAAAGAATACTCTATTTATAAACCAAAAGAACTATATTAAAATTGTATTAAAAACGCATAGAATTACCAAGGCTATTTATAAGCTAAAAACGGTATTTCTAGCCAATTATATTGCTTTATAATTTGCAATGGATAATAATAAAAGAATTAATATTAAAAAATACCAAAAAGCTATTAATAGCCTAATATTTGCAACGGCTTTTATCCGTCTAAATATTTTCTTTGCGCTAGAAAAGCTAGTTTAATATGTTAGAAATTTTGCAAAATATTATAGCTATGCTTTTAAAAGTTTTATGCAATATTTCAATTTTATTATTAATTATTAAATTTGCTATAATTTTGGGGAAAATATAAAAATAATAATATATTTAAATATTAATTAAGCTAATAATAAGGCGAATAAAATTAATATATTAAAAACTATAGCTATATTTTATAAAAAAGCTTTATTATAATTAAGCAAAAAGCAGAAATTAATAATTATATTTATTTATAAATTAAAATATATAATTATAGCCGGATATATTAAATAAAAATAATAGCTGGTTTAAATTTTTAAATTTTTAAAATATGGAAAATACATTAAAAAAATCCCAATTTTATTAGAATGCTTGGAAATAACCAAAAAGCTTTAGCTTTTATTAAAAACCTGGAAAAAAGATTAAAATTTACTATTGAATTTATTTTTATAAATCCTATAATGGCTAATAATATAATACAGCCTTTAAAATCAATTAAATTTAAAAAATTTATTAAAATATTAAAATTGGTTTATAAAGGATAAAAGGAACGGCTATACTAAATTAGAATAACCAGGATTGTGGGAAAGTATTGAAAAAAGGCGCCCCTAAGCCCTTGACTAAGGTGCACGGACCATATAATGGATGTCTTAGGCATTAGCGTAATTAGCGCCAGGAATTTAAATGCTTTTAGACTTTTGGCGGCGGCGACCTTTTTGCCCTCCTTAATGCAATATATATCGGTGATCCCCTACCTATTTTCACATTTTGCCAATAAATCTAGCTATAAAAAATCCAGTAATTATATCGCTAAAATTAATAATAATTTCAAAAATAGTAATATTATTAAAATCCTATTTAATTTTAAAAGAAATAAAAAAATGGCCTATATTAGCTATAAACTAATTAATAAAGCCACCCCCTTTATTTAAATTTCAAATACTAACGCATTATTATATATATTTGATTAATACTTTTTTTCAAACAATTAAAAAACATACTATGAATTACCCATTAAAATACTATAAAAATCAAATATTTAAATAAATTGTTATTGCTTTTAAAAAATACTTTTTTTATCCCAAAATTTAAAATCAATTTAATTTTAAACCAAAAACTATTAGAAACCAACGCGGGTTAGTCCCTTTAAATGTATTAAATAATTAAAAGGAGAGAAAGCTATTTTACAATGCCAAGTGTGTAAATGGCTCCCTCGTTTATACGCATATATTAGGGACGTAAATGGGTTTTATACCCGGAGCTTTATAAAGCTCCGGGCCCGCAGTATTTTAATTTAAACTAATACGGGGGTATTTTAATACTTTTCTTAAGCCCGATAGCTATTTAAGCTTTTTTAAAATCGAATTTGTTTTAGTATGAAAATTTTGTATTAAATTAAGATTTTACTATAAAATTTTATATTAATTTAACGTTTTACCTTATTTATATATAAAAAAAAAGGAAATTACTTAAATATTTGTTTTTATATTTAATGCCCACGTTCTTTTTTTCTTCTCTAAAGCTATATTTAATTTTAAAAGCTTTTTAAATTTAGCAAATTAAATGCAGTTTAAAGGCTTGGTAAAACCATTCGCTATTATACATTGCATTTAAATATAAATGATTTATTATTTTCAATTGTTTTTAAATTTCCGGATAAAATAATATACTATATTAATATGCTTGGATTTTTTATAAAGCTAGAAATTCTTTATAAAAGCAATAATATTCTATTCTTTTTGATATTTATATAGTATAATTTTTTTTACTAGTTTTTTAATATTTAATTTTTTTAATATTTAAGCTATTTATCAATTTTGCTTAATATTGGCTATAATTATTATATATTTAGCTTTGCAAATAAATATTGCAATGCTTTTTTATTTTTGGCTAAATTATAAAACGGGATTATTAAATAATATGGCTATAAATTTGCTAATGATTTTTTAATTTAATAATAATTTATAAACTATATTATTATGAATTTATGATTTTTTTAATTTGCTTAGGCTATATTTAGATTTGTGGCTAATTATAAATTTTAAATAACGAAATAATTATATTATAGCAGTATTATATTGCTTGCAAAAATTTATTATAAATTATAGTAGTTTTCTAATTGCAAAATAAGTATCCAATTGAATAAAAATTATAGCGTATATTATTTTGCCTAGTTGTTTTCAAAAAAGGCTAATTTTTATTTGTTTTTTATTATTTTAAACTGGCTTAATCGCTTTGCTCTTATTAATTTTATATATATATTTTTTGTTTTTACGCAAATCCGAATTTAATATAAAAACTATTAATATATTGCTTTTGATTAATTTATAAAATTTTGGCTAGCCTTTTTTTAATAATTTATATATTTAGAATCTTTTTAATTCTTTCTAAATTTTTAGCTATAAAACGGGAAAAAAGGCTAATAAAAAAGTGATTTAGCTTTTTAATAATTTTGGCAGCTGCAATAATATTATTAATATAAATTAAAAAACTTATGCCTATAATTTTTTAAATAAATACATAAGAATTGCTAGAAGTTTATTTAAATTTAAATTTAATTATTTTAGGCTTTAAAATATAATTTAAATTTTTGACGATTTATTTTAGCCTATATAGATTTTTATTTAGCTGAAAAACATTTTTTAATTTAATTATAATACTATTTAAAAAAGCCAGGTATATTAGTTTTTTTTAAATCGGTTTTAATAAATACGTTTCCGATATTAGAATATTAATATTTAAAATTTTACTAAGCGATAATTGTCAAAACTATATATAAGGTATTTATTTAAATAATAGGAAAAAAGATATTGAAAAAATATCTTTTATAAATTTAAAAAAATTCCTAGGCTATGAAACAAGCCTTATATTTATTAATACTATTATTTAAATTGGTTTTAATAATTAATATTTATTTGGTAAAATTTAAATTAAAAGCGGCATTTATAATAATTTTAAATCATATATTATTAATTATTAGCGCCGTAAATCTTTTTGTAATAGCCTTTTTTTTATTTTTATATAAAAAATTAAAAATGATTTTTTTATAATTGCTAAAAATAGGAATTTTATAAATTTCGCTTGCTAGATAAGCAAATTTATATAAGTTATTATTTTGTTTATTTTTAATTATAGCTATAATAAAAGCTTTTTAAAAACGGTTTTAATAAATAATTTTGGCTTTAATTATATTACGCTTTGGATATTTTCGGCCGCTAATTTTAAATACTTTTTATATATTAAATAAAATAAAAACCGTAATATAAGCGCTATTAATATCTATTTTATTTGCTTTAAAAATAGGGGCCAATATAATATTCGTATTAAAATTTATTAAATTTGGAATAAATAAAGCGTTTAAAATAGGGGAATTTATAAGGGTTAAAATTTATATAAAAATTGGCTTATTTGACGGCTTGATAAATATGCTTTACTAAGTCGTTTTAGATATATTATATTATAGCGTGGTAAATATGCTATAATCAATATTAATTAATTTTTTAATAATTGGCTTTTTTGAATTATTAAATTTAAAATAAATAATAGCTTTATTTTATTTTGTATAAAAGGCAAGGGGATTGGATCCCAAAATAATTATTTTAGGAATTAAATTCCAAACTATTTTAAATTTAAAAATAATTTATAAAAGCTTATTGCGTTTGAGTTAATTTGATAAACGGCAAGCGCTTAGGTAGAACGTTTGAAGTATTTTATAAGCTATTAGGGTTATTTTAAAGCTTTAAATTAAAAGTATTGCCGCGGATTTATTTGTTTTATTTTATTATTATATTATAAATTATTTTTTTCAAATCGGTATAATATAATTAAGATTGCTTTATAATATTAAAATTATAGCCAATTGAAAAGTATTTTTAAAAATAAGAAAAAAGCTTATTTTAATGCTTATAGGCTAGTAGCTTTTTTTAAAAAATATAAAAATAGGCTTTGCAACCCTAAATCCGGATATACTTTATAAAAGCAAGCCTTTTAATTCATGCCTTTTTTAAATTTATTTTCCGGTTTTTGATTTTTGAATTAAATTTAAAGCGGTTTTTTAAATAAAATTCTAATTAAATTGCCAATTTTTAAAATTTAATAAATAGCTAAGCCCTGTGTAATATTGCTAGAGTATTGCTTTTTGCGGTTTAAATAATCCGCTTTATAAGCCCGTTGTGCCAAAATAAATAAGGAATAGTGTTTTAAAAATAATTTTTATTTAAAAGGTGATGTTTTTAATTAATTTACCAGCATTATTATATTTGATAATTTTAAGTTTTTTGCATAATTTTAATTTAATGTCTTTATACCAGATAAAACAATATCTATAAATATCCGTTTATAGCTAAAAAAGCAACGTTTATATTTTATAGCTGCGATTATTTAGAATTTTTATTATATAATAATTATGGGAAATAAATAAACATAAAGGCATAGAATAAAGGTGTAAAAACCGTTGTATTATGGTTAAGAAAATTAGAATAACTGGCATTTTAAAATAAAAATATTCTTATTATGCGGACGCTAGTTTCTTTCAGGTCTAGCTATTATATATAATGGCTATTTTATTATGGCTGCAATTATACCCATTTTTTTTAAATTTCTTTACAAAATTAGCCAGCTTTTTATAGCCTTATATAACGAGTTTTAGCATTTTTATAATTTTTTAAATTTAATTCAATAAAGCGGCTTTATTGATTTATTCGCTATTATTTTATTTATAGAAACATATTTAATTGTAAGCTTTTCCTTTTTTTAAATCCCGAATAAAATAATATATTATATTTGTATATTTGAAATATTTATGGATTTTTGAATTTTTAATTATATAAAAAAAGCCTTAATTATTTTTAAGCATACAAATAAATTATGGATTTTTTTTAATAAATTGGGAAAATCCCGGATTTTTAAGGATTTAACTAAGCTATTAGCCCTATTTGGCATAGCTAAATAAGGCAATATATTTGGATTTGGTTAGAAATATAACAATATACCATTGTTTTTTGCTTTTTTGTAATATTAATTTATTATAAAATATAATAACAATTTTAAATACGCTTATTCGATTAATTTTATTGCTAGCCCAATTAAAACTTAAATAAATTATTAATTTATAGTATATTTTCCCGGAATTATAGCGTATTTTATAAAAACTTATTAAATTAATATAATATAATAGGTTTTTAAAAGCATGGCTATAATAAATTAATAAATTGCTTATATACTAAACCAGCGTTTTAATTGCAAAAGCAATATTTAAATAAATAAAAGTTATGATAAATATAAAGTTTTTAATAATTTACTTGTATTGTTTAATATTTATACGCTTATTATTAAGGGTAGAAAGTTTGGAGGCTTTATAAATATTTATAAAAATATGCTTAATTAAGAATTAAAATCTGAATATATTAAAAAAAAAAATATTTAATAAACGTATTTTTCCTGGTTAAAATAAAAAAATTTGGTCTTCCGGTTTTTTTATTATTTTTATATTAAGACTTTATTTTTCTATATTTTTAGCATTAAATTAAAAAAAAAGCTAGAAATAAAATTAAGCAAACTTTTTTTTATTGCAAATAATTATAAATGTAAGAATTTATAAGGTTTTAAATAGAACCCTATTTTTTTTTATAAGCAGATTTTAATTTTTAGCTGCCTATTTTAAATTGTATAAGCTTTTAAAAATTTGGAAAATATGATTTAGTAAAATAATAAGTTTTTTAAAAAAAAACTTTAAATAGATTTTAAATATTATTTTTGCTTTAATAAAAGCGTTTTTAATATTAAATTATTTATATTTAAAATCGTTACAAAAAAAAGAAAAAGAGGCGGAAACAATTTATATAAATGGTCGGGATAAAAATATTGGTATAACTTTTGCCAAATATTTGGCTAAAGCCTTAAGCTATTAGCCAGGCTATAAATCGTTTAATAATCCCATTAATTTTGGTTTTAATAATATATACCTATTTGGTAAAAATTAAATTTGCTTTTTTTAGCTTTTTAATATATTTCTATATTTTATTTTGTATTGGCAATTTTAGCTTTTTAATTATAGCAAATTTTTATTATTTATAATAGAGATTTTTAAAATTGACGGCTTTTTTATAAAATTAGAAAATCCTAATTTTATAAATCTTTATTGCTAAAATGCATTTTTTTATAATTAAATTTATAAGCTTTTTAATATTATTAATATTATAGCCGATATATGCAATTATAATTTAAACGATTTTGCAAAGCTTAATATTATAGCTAATAGCTTTATAGTTTTTTTAAAAAAGATATTTTTTAATAAAATATAGCTTGGCTTTAACAGCCGGAATATTATTTATAAAAGGAGGATTAGGAAAAGTAGGAATTTTAAAAAACTTAGAAACAATATTATTATTGATTTTAATATGATTGCTTATTGGAGTAAAAGCGGAGATTTTTATATAAAAAGTTAAAAAAAGCTTTTAAGTAAATTTCTTTCTTTTAAGCGACGTTTTTGATTTTCTATTAGGCTTTAATAGTTTTTTCGATTTAAAATTTAGTTAATTTAAATTATTAAAATTGTTAATAGGGTTAATAAAACGCAACGCCATTAGTATATTTAATATTATAAAACTTAAGATAAATATTGATATTTTTTTAACTATAGCCGGTATAATATTTTATGGTATTTTTTATATACTATATTAAAATGCTTATAATACGCCAAAAATTAATATATTTTATATTATATTGGATATATTAAATTATAGTTTCTTAATATATTATATTATAGCAATTTTAGTATATTATATTGCAATATTTTTAATGCGCTAAAAATTAGCCTATTTAGCAAATTAAGCTATGGCTTTTCTAATATATTATACTATGGTAAATTATTTAATATATGCTATAGCGAGGAATTAAATTTATTATTAATAGCCTTTAACTTTTTTGCAATATCGGCATTTAATTATTTGGCGTTAAACCTTTTCCTTTTTCTATTTATAGGGTTCCGTTATTTCCGTTTAATCGTTATATTTTAGTTATTTAAATTTTCCCGGATTTTGAAATTAAGCTTTAATCCCGATTTAAGTTTCCAGATCTTAACTTTATTTATATAATGCGTATATCCCAATTATAAAAAATAAATTTTAAATTATTTTATAATAATATTAAAATATTTTATAAAAATCTAAAAATAATTAATATTAATAAGCTCATAATATGGTTAATTTTTAAAAATAGCTTTTAAATTAAAATAGGAAATATATAGGGATTTGAATATTTTAATATTATTAATAAGAAATGGAAATTTGCTTTAAGCCTTTTTCAAGCTGGTAAAATAGCCTTTAATAATTGGATTGGTAAAAGCGCAATTGCAAATGTAAGTATTATATTTGGCAGCTTTATTCCAGAAGTTTAGCAGCAGCTTTACCTTTTTAAATAAAGCTTAAATATTAGCTTTTAATTGCTAAGTTTTTTATTTTATAAAGCTATTTTAATAAAATAAAGCTATTATGATAAATTACGCTTTAACGTTTTTAATATAAATTTATTATTTAATTGTTTTAAAAAATTTGAAAGCATTATTATTATAAATTGCTTTAATTTCTTTTTCTAAATTGGTTTTTAGCTTATAAAATTTATTTTTAAAGGGTTTAAATAATGTTATTTTTAATGGTTAATAAAATTGCCTAATTTTTTTATATAAAGCTATTAATAACATATAAAAAATACCGGTTTTTGTAAAGGGAAAAAAAGCGAATTTAGCGATATTAAATTAAATAAATGCAAATTTAACGATTTTATATAAATTTAATAAAAATATATATTTAATAGGCTTTATTTTCCTCTATAATTCAATGACGCTACTTTCACCACCATTGAGGCTACGGACCTGAAATCGGATATTTAGATAAAGCCATGGTTAAATCCAGCAAAACCATTTGAATTTCTAAAATCGGACTATTATTGCAATTGTTATTAATTTCCAGAGTTGGGGGGATTGAAAAACAAAAGTTACGGTAACGTGACTTGGCGGCGCACGAGCCACCGCATCTCGCTAAGCGCAAAAAAACAAAAAGTGCGGTGTTCGAATCCAAGTGAAATTAATTGACTTTTGCGGAATTAATTATAAAAATAAATGAAATAAATGAAATAAATGAAATAAATGAAATAAATGAAATAAATGAAATAAATGAAATAAATGAAATAAATGAAATAAATGAAATAAATGAAATAAATGAAATAAATGAAATAAGTGAAATAAATGAAATAAATGAAATAAATGAAATAAATGAAATAAATGAAATAAATGAAATAAATAAAATAAATAAAATAAATAAAATAAATAAAATAAATAAAATAAATAAAATAAATAAAATAAATAAAATAAATAAAATAAATAAAATAAATAAAATAAATAAAATAAATAAAATAAATAA